>JAOTRI020159527.1:0-20125 GCA_028564885.2 Zoanthus sanctaehelenae
TTTGGATCAACCACAAAATCGAGAGTTTTTCCGCTTGTGCAAGATTATGATTGCGTTCTCCTAACGTCGAACGCAATGATACTTGCAACTAGTGAGATTTCCTGAAATATTAGCTAAAGTTCAGAGCATCACAGTATTTTGCATTAAACTCATCATATTAATTATGCTCTCATTCATACAGATGACACAAAAATAGTCCGAGAGGTATATCTTTGAAATATTATTCTTATCGCGATTAGTTGCATGAATTGCCAGTTTGTATATATTGAGTATTTATAGAAAAACGTCAACACCCGTCTAGCCAACGGAACTTCCGCAGTTCTCTTCCTTGATAATGATAGAGAATAATTTCAAGCTCGTGCTACTACAGAGGACTACAAGACCTACTAGTACAATGTCAATAGAGTCTCTTGTGAAATATTATTATTGCATTTTCAGTTATTTACTTAATTAAAAAATTTTCTCCAACTTCTTTGAATTTAAACAATATTCTAAGACTTCGGTAATTAACTAAAGTTATAATACTCTGTCTTGGCAAGACTAGAATTACTATTTTCAAGCAAGAGGAGCTAAAATATTTATGTAAACAATATTATGATGAAGGAATAACTGATTAATAATGAATGAATAAACGACAGCAGTGCGGGATATCGTGATAAATAGCACTATACTAATCATGTGCTTATGCCTTTAACTAAGTTCAACTATTTCTTGTGAGGCTCGACGTTCAAGGTTGAATGTTTAAAAATTGTACTAATCATTTTGATTCACTGTTAATTGATCTTTAAGATTCTGTTGAGATTGACGTGCTCTCTAAAGTTTTTGCCTCACAGCCATCAGTTTGCTGATATTGCAAACACTAACTTAAATTCGACTCGTATGCTATGAGCCAAATTTTCTTTACAAGCAGTGCTTTAAATTTCGGAGATGCCTTTCTCAAGAAAAACAAACTTTCTCAGTCAATTTCATTTTCTTTACAACAAAAGTGGCTAACCTATTTCCCGATTAGCTAAGTTTTATTTGGAAATTATTGAAATTAAATGTAAAAATAGAAAATTCACTAGCCAAAATAGCATCTCTTGTAGTCTGTGTTAGCTGGATGCCGCTAGGATCGAGCCCTAAATGCTGTTAACAGACTTGAATACCGTGAAATTCGATCTTTCACACTTTTTTGCGAGCACTGCCCAAATACCCTAACCGTTCATAAAGTTATTTTCGTTGCATCTTGTTTCAGCTGCGCCAAACGCAACTAGAGCCAAGTAGCTATGAAAAAGAAACACTAGCTAACCTAAAAGCAAACCTGCTCCAAAAAGAGGGGAAATTAAGAAGAAAAAGAAAACGTCCATCCGGCCCAAATCCACTCTCAGTGAAGAAAAAAAAGAAAGACAACTGCGAGACAAAGAGAGGGATGCAAAGCAACGAGGTAATTTTTACTGCATTGTTTTGCAGACAATGAAGGAGAGGTGATATACATAGATGTTAAATTTGAAAGCCTTGGGATGGAGTAAGCTGTTAGTAAGTAACTATTTAAGAAAAACAATTCCTGAACATTATGTTGACTCCTCAGTAAGAAGTTATTGAATTAACATTTTGCACGTTAGACAATTGTTTACCGTATTAAGAACACTTGTATGTTTGTTAGTAACTTTTTTAATGGGACCAACTACCAGGTAATCCACTTGATTGAATAAATCATTTTAATTTGCACCATAAATGAAGAACGAATATGTCACCATTTACAACGATGATTTATCATTTTCATTTTTATGTAGATTAAATCATAAAATTCCTTAGAGTTAAGACTGTAAATGGTACTTGCAAAAAGAAGGACTGATTTTTTTTTGTTGCTTGCCAGTAGCTATTCACACATTCTTTTTGTGATTTTTGTATAACGATTAGTTAAGTTGGCTCGATCAATTATTTTTTAACAGCCAAAACGGAAACGCAAACGAAAAAGAAGAATAATCCCAGAGCATGTCAAAACAGCACTTGGTCTTGGAACAGGTGACAGCTCATCAAGGTGACAGTGGAGGTGTAATAATATTTAGTTACCGATGTACAGGATGCAGTCCTACGTGAGCCTCAACGAACCTTTGAAACTCACCTGGAGCATTGGCTATGGAAATTGCAACACGAACCCGTTCGTCCAAGAACTGGGAGTTACGAATCGGTATTCCTGTATAGTCCTCCGTAAAAAAGCCTTGCTGGCATGCTTAATCGTTGCACTGGTTGCCACCTAAGCTACGGTTGATTTTGTTCATTCTCTGCATGTATTGGCTGACGGTCAGGAAAGTTTTGTTGTTTAGAGCACGAAACTCGGTACATATACTAAGGCAGTGTTCTCATGAAACCGAATAGAGGATCATCCCGGTACGAGTTCATCCCGGTTGCTTACAAATCACTGCATTTGTTTATATCATATAAACATTTTTTCAGAATGACTCGTTCCGGAATGAACTCATCCCGGTTATCGCACCGGATCGAAATTTTCTTTCCGGAATGAAATTCAACTGCAATTCGTTCCAGTATCATGGCATAGTATAATATCTTTCCAAAAGCGAAATAAAAAAGGGAGGGTCACCGTGCTTTTTTAGGAACTCTAAGCTGACAAACCTACACACGTTTTTTATATTTGTAACCTTTCTGGAAGTAGTAAAAAATCGTAACTGTTATGTTTTCATTATTTTGAAAGCTTGGCACGTACCATATCGCAAAAATGGAAACAATTTTAGTATCATTGAAGAAATTGATAGCAATTGTGTAGAAATAAATGTTTAAAATTACCTTGAGACAATATTAAAAACAAATGGTTGCTATTGCTAATCTTTTCCCCTTTTTTGCTTGTTTTAAAAATGCTGTGATTTTATTTTTTAATCATTTCAAAATGTAAAAAAACAGTTAACATTCTTTTGAAATGTTATTGCTTGATTTATTTGAATTTAAAAAATGTTGAGAAATGAAAGGGTTGCCATGCGCAATAAAAACTGCTATAATTGGGTTTAGTATTGTAGCCAGGCTCTTTCATGGAGCAAATGAGACCTAATGCATATCCTAATTAGTCTAAAGGAGACATTCAAAGGAGACTTAAGTTACAAAATTTAATACTTTTCTGAATAAATGTTTGTGTTATAACTGATTTAAAAAGTCTGACTAATACAAAATGTAAAATTAGTTTTATAAGATATAATACCACAAGGATTAAGATATGCAAGACGAACATGTACATCCCTTAAAATCGACATTACTAATGCTATTCCGAAATTGTGAAATTGAATTACTAAGCTTAATGGAATTGTTTAAATCGTGACCCGTATTTTGATTTGGGGTCACAATACCAACTTCCTTAGAGTTTTTCACACACGAACATGGTTTTGACTGACAGTAAGGAAGCTGTTTGGTGGTTGTATTTTTCTTAATAACAGCGTCACAATGGCCACTGTTGGAATTGTCAAATGTCAAGTAAATTATGACATTTGAATCAGTCAGGCCATCCAGTGGGTGAATAGTCAGGAGTGGAAAATTAGCAATTGACGAAAACAACACTAATGGTGTTTTAAGAACATTTGCCAAACCAAAGGCCATCAAGTCTCCTATTTCCCCCGAAAATTCATTCGGTAGACAGTATTTATCCATTTCTTGTCAAATCTATTGCGTATACATTACAGTTTTTTATGGACTTTGTCAATGATTTCATACAGGCCTTTGTCAATCACAAGTTTTTGAGCTCCTGCATCATTTTCTGCAACAGATTTGCGAAATCCAACGCCAGACGTTTCTGTTGATAATTTGTTTTTGTTTACACAATTTGCTTGTAATTTTTCCACAGCTCTTGATTTTGCTTCAGCACAATGTTTTTTGAGAGAGTAACTACAAAAGGTATATTTTGGACTCTGTTCTTCCTTTTTGAATTCCAGGAATAAAAAAATATGGTCAATAGTGCAACTGTAAGTTCACGTCCCATTTTTGCACCTGCAAACAAGCTATTTAACTTTTGATGCAAACTTTTAATGATACTGGTGCTGTATCCTGGAGGAATCTCTGAGAGACACGCATTTTTTATGTAGTCTTTAAGATTTTTTAAACGATTCTCGAATTCTTCACGAAACAAATTCTCGTCACTTCCATCTGTTTCGCAAAAATGTGCTTCCACTTTGAAGCAAAGTTTTCAATGTGCGATAACAGCGCTTCGCTTTCTGGTGTATTGGCCATGATCATCATGTTGCCTAGAAACACGGACACGCAGCTATTGTATAGAGTGTGGCGTTAGTTCATTGAGGTAGTAATCCTTTGCACAGCATGAAAGAGGTCTAGTTTTATAGATAAGTCATTTCCAAATACACTCTTAAATTTATCTTTCCATTTACAACAGTTGTCAATAACAAAGTATTGGACACTAGCACCCAACGAACGATGTAACGACGATATAACAATAAAAGATTAAACTAGAGGAGAACAGCGACTAAAGCTCGATAAACTCTCAAAACCAAAACAAAACTGAACTATCTACCTCATATGTGCAAAACTTAACAAATCCAGCGCGGGGGCTGGTAACAAATGTCAACTAAGTTCGGATATCCTCCGGGGGGGACCGAAGGTGCTTAAAAGTGTCTATTACAGTTCTTGGGCCCATTCCACAATACGACCCCGTGCTTTAATAGCGGCTGCCCGTTGACTCCGTTTTGGGGGTAACTCCTGCGGGAGATCTTGATCTCTTGTCCGGTTCTTGGATGGAGTGTCTGTTGTGACCTTTGCCGTGATCTCAAGTGGGTACAGTTTTGTGATGGGTCGATTGGTACGCCCATTGCAAGTTCTCAAATTTACAGCTCGTACGCACTTGTCAGCGCCTGGGATTAGACTTTCTACCACTGCAAGATTCCACTTAAGTCGACTGCTATCACTATGTATCTGCACAACGTCTCCTACCTTGACCCTTGTGTCACTATTTGTACCAGTGGCACCGTGGAGTTCTCGAAGTGATGTCAGGTATTCTTGTTTCCAGCGTTGCCAGAAATGTTGAATGAGTAACGCTACACGAGCTGCGTGTTTCCTTAACTCTCCATCGTCTCCATAGTTAGGGTCGGTCACCTCTTCAGGATCTGTGCACGGGTGTGGAAAGCTGGTTATTCTCCGGCCATACAGCAAGTGGGACGGTGTAAGCGGTTCTTGATCTTCGAAATCAGGAGAGACATAAGTCAGTGGTCGATCATTCAGAATTGCTTCAATTTCCACTACGATTGTTTGAAGTGTGATCAAGTTGATGGATGCCCGACCAAGCACCTTCTTCAAAGCTGTCTTGGTCAGACCGATTAGTCTTTCCGAGAAGCCACCGTACCATGGAGCTCTTTTGGGAATAAACTTCCATTCGACTCCATGTATACTGAGTTCTTGCTTAATGGTTGTTGAGTTGAACAATTCTTTGAGTTCATTTGCCACTGAAAGGTATGTGGTGGCGTTATCAGAGATCATTATGTCTGGGAGGGACTTCCTACTTGCAAATCTGCGAAAAGCGAGAAGGAAGGTTTGTGCCGACAGGTCGGATACTACCTCCAAATGAACTGCAAATGTACACCTTGGATTCATATCTGCCGTCTCGGACGCTCAATGCACCAGTAAGATACACTCCAGTAACCACAAACGGTCGGGACTCCTGGAGTCTTGACGTTGTCAACGGTGGCGCGTCTGATGCTCTGTAAGGAAAACCGTTTACTTTGTTGCATACCACGCACTTGTCTACTATCTTTTTCACCTGGTATCTGCCAGCGGGAACCCAAAATTTCTGTCGGAGGGCAGTGAGTGTAGAGTTGATACCAGAATGTAACTGGCGCGCATGTGTTTCACGAATAATGAGATTTGTGAGGTGGTCTTTCTTTGGAAGAAGCAATGGGAACTTAACTGCATTGCTGACAGGTGCATTATGAATTCTCCCGCCACAGCGAAGTAGGCCTTGCTCATCAACGAAGAGACGCAATTGTCGTACGAGAGGTGTTCGTGGCTTTGTGACGGCTTGGGAGGAGATGTTTAAGAATTCGTTACTGTAGTTGGAAATTTGGCGGTCGTGGATCCACTTGTTTTCAGCTAATGCTAACTCTGTAACAGTTAGTGGGCCTCTTCTCTGTTCTAGGGGATATTTAGTGTTATGAACGAACCTGAAGACGTAAGCAGTGACGCGTAAAAGTTTTCCCAGTGTGCTGTGCTTTGTATAATCTAAGATGTTACTAATCTTGGAACATTCGTTTGAAGACTGGGCAGCTTTGACTGGCACTGTTTCTGGTTGGTCCAAACTGGATAGATCAGGTGACCCCTGTTCTGGGACTTAAATCATAAGGGTAGTAGCAGATTCCCACATGGGCCAATCACGATCTGTAGTTAGCCATAGCGGTCCGTGTAACCAAGTTACAGATGAATGAAGCTGTGTGGCAGTAAGACCTCTTGTCAGCAGGTCGGCAGGGTTGTCGGCTGTGGGACAGTACCGCCAGCTGGTTTCTGCAAAAAGACGTTTGATTTCCTGTACGCGGTTACGTACAAATTGTTGGAGTTGTTTGCCACTATGTAGCCAGTGTAGAACGATTTGGCTGTCCGACCATAGGGTTATCTATAAGCTGGGAAACTTCTTCTTTAGTGCTTTGGACAAGAAATCTGCAAGGTTTGCACCAACCAGTGCGGCCATTAACTCAAGTCTTGGAAGTGACAGTTGCTTGAGGGGTGCTACCCTGGTTTTTGCCATAACAAAGGATGTCTGGTCAGCTTGCCTAAGATATGCCGCGGCACCATAGGCCTTGGGGCTGGCGTCAACAAATACGTGTAGTTGAGTTGTTGCATCTGCAGGTTGAAAATTAAAGTAGCGCCTGGGGATGGTGAAGTTAGTGGACTGTTTGATGTCTTGAGCAATGTTCAGCCAGCGTTCTTTTATCTCTCCATCCAGTGGCTTATCCCAGTCAACGTTTAATTGCCAGATGTCTTGCATGAGGATCTTGGCATTGACCGAGACTGGTGTAATGAGGCCCAGTGGGTCAAATATCTTGGACGACTCCCTCAATATTTCTCGTTTAGTTATGACAGCATCAGGGGGCTGTGATGTTTCCCTTTGTACCAATGCTAGAGTGTCTGCTGATGTGTTCCAACGGAGGCCAAGAACATTGGCATCATCACAGTCCGCTTCAAGTACTTTATTAACGGTCGCACGATATCTTAGAGCTTTGCTGTTGGACGCCCACGATCGCAGATTGAACTTCGCATCGGCCATTATGCCTCTTGCCTCTTCATAGTAATTCAATGCCTCGTTGTGTGATTCACACCCAGTAATGATGTTATCAATATAAAGATTCTCTTTTCTGTCTCGACTAACTGGGGTATTGTGTTCATTGAGGTGGGCGTGCAGGACTGCATTCAACATGAAAGGGGAAATCGCGGATCTGAACAGAACAGAGTTGAATCGGTAGGTATGTAAGTTGCTTTCAGGATCCTCAGGCCTGGGATAGCCACAAGAAACGTGTCATGTCACGGTTACTTTCTTGCAGACGGAAGTGTAAAAACGCTTTCTCAATATCAGTAGAGATCCCTATGGGGTGGCTACGAAAGCGAATTAACACGGAGCCCATGTCGGTCAGGAATGGTGGGCCGACCTCCAGACAGTCATTAAGACTGGGGGACGCAGGAGATTGGCGGCAACTGCAATCATATACGATCCTGGTTGGTGTTGTTGAAGATTCCATTTTCACTGGATGATGGGGGATGTAGTGAGCGAGATCTGTTGGATGTGGGCTGGTAACCTTCTCGATAAACCCACGAGATTCCTGTTCCTTAATGATGTCATCATAACATTTCAGTAAGTTTGGTGTCCGTTGGAGACAGCGGGCTGTAGCTCTTGTACGTTTCTCACATACAGCCAGGTTGGTGGGAAGTGGGGGATGTTCCCTTTTCCACGGAAACCCAGCAATGTATGAACCATCATTGTCACGGGTGACTGAGGTAGCCTGGTAGGTACGTAGGAAATCCTTCTCCGGGGAGTCATCGTGTGGAGAAATGCCCATTGACTCGATGGGCCAGAAACGCTCAAGATCAAACTCTTCACGTTGTACTGCAGTAAAGAAAATAGTTCCGACATTTCCTTGTACCCCCCTATTCACTGAGGGACCAGATAACAGGTATCCCAGTCGCGACTGCATTGCTGTAGGACCCCTCTCCCCTCGAATAATTTTATCTTGAACAATGTCCCAGTAATAATCAGCGCCGATAAGTAGGTTTATTTTAAAGTTCCCATTGGATACTGGGTGTGCCAATTTGAGACCCTTGAGGTGTGGCAGGTTAGTGATATCTGTTTGATGTTTACACTGTAAGGGTGTGGCAATGTGTGGGACTACAAGGACCCGCAGTGGAATTTTATTACCTTCATCTGTAACTATTTCTACAGTTGTAACATCAAGTTTTTGAAGTGTGTGCTCTTTAGCACCAAAGGCGGACATAGAGATATTTTCTTTAGTATCAGGCTTAGCGCCTAGTTCATTTGCAAGTTCCCTTGTAATGAAAGATCGCTGTGCGCCTTCGTCTAATAGTATGTTAGCTTCCCTGCTAATAGTTCCGGCTCTGACCTGGGTTACTGCAGTTTTGAGTAGTATGGGATAATCGTGTACTATTTTTTGCGCTTGGGTGAATGTAGCATGTACTTGTTGGGTATTGTCTGGTGAGTCTGATGGGTTTTTTGTCCCTGGTGGGGTTGGGGTTGGGGAGGAGACTGGTGGATTACTTCTTTCGCAAATTGTTGTATGATGCTTTCCACCACAGACCCTACATCGATATTTGGAGGGGCACTGGGCACTTCGGTGAGTAGAAGACAGGCAATTGAAGCATAGCCCTTCCCTACTGACAATGGACTTGCGCATCTCGGAGTCTACAATGACGGTACATTTGCTGGGGTTATGGGCCCCCTTGCAAAATACACATGCTCGGTTTTTATTTGTTCTTTGCATCTGATTGGACTCTGAATTAGATCCCTTTACCCCAGGAAAGAAAGAAGCGGTGGGATTGGGCTCTGATAAAGGGTTTGTTCCAGCTTCAAGGACCCGCAACTCATTTTTAAGGGTCCCTCTCAGTTCCTAAATGGACCATTCAGTACCGTGTTGACTTCTTGCCAAATTTTGTTTGGTCTCATCAGGAAGTTTTCTTAATATGACAGGTACTAGAAGGTCCCCGAATGTACCTTGGGGTTTTCCAAGGGCCTCTAAAGCTCTTATATTTGTTTCCATGTTATCAAAAAATGATTTTAAACTACTGACACGGTTGGATGGTTGGGGTAGTTCCAAAAGCGCTAACATGTGGGCATTGATAATCTTAGAACTTTGTCCGAAACGTTCATGCAGAGTGTCAATGGCCTTTGCATAATTGCCACTAGTTAACGGGAACCCCCCAATGGCTCGCTCTGCCTGTCCAGTGAGCTGCGCCCGCAGATAATTGAATTTTTCTATGTCTGACAGGCCATACCTTTTATTCACGGCTGCATCAAAGGAGTCCCAGAATGATAGCCATTCTAGCGAATCACCGCTAAAGGTTGGTAATGTTAGTTTTGGAAGACGACTGTGATAAACATGACTCTGGGTGCTTGTGGAGATTAAATTTGGGGGAGTTTGACTTGAACTAGGATTGTTTAAGGTTGTGTTGGGGATAGAAGGGCCTGTGTCGGATATATCTGGACTAGGAGTAGAAAAAACCGACGTGGTCGGGTCAGCATTAATTAATACACTTAGCTGAGAAATTTTCTGTGAGATTTCTTCTTCTATTCCTTCGGCCTCAATTATTTCGTCCTCCACACATTCAGCCTTCTCGATGTTTGGTAAAACTTTTTTCGTTCAGTGCTCTAAGCATATCTCGCTTGCGTTGTTATGCTCTTTGCCACAGTGATGAGAAATTCATCAATGTTAACTCTTCGTTACATAATTTCCTCAGCTTTTTTGATTAGCTTTCTTAAATGGGCCCGATGCTCTCTTCTGGATGCTTGAAATCGCTGAAGCTCCTCCATCCTGGTCACGGCACCAAAATGTAACGACGATAACAATAAAAGATTAAATTAGAGGAGAACAGCGACTAAAGCTCGATAAACTCTCCAAACCAAAAACAAAACTAAACTATCTACTTCATATACATGTGCAAAACTTAACGAATCCAGCGCGGGGGCTGGTAACAAATGCCAACTAAGTTTCGATAGTAATCGTCTGGTGTCGGGCGAGTTGTCGCGGATATGGATTGTCAACACGTTGGACGTACGACGTGACATCTGCAACAACAGCTACAAAGTGTTATAGAAAGCGTTAAATTTATGTGTGTGAATGTTGATTATAACTACACAACTCAATCATTCATGTTGAATTTTTAACAGAAATTCATCTAAACGGTAAATGAAATTTTTGAGTTTTCGGATATCTCATTTAAATTGCTGCCTAACCTTTCGGCTTTATATAAGTAGAGCTTGGACAGACATTTGAGTAGGTGGATTACACATACGTCATAGCGGTCATGATGGTGCCCTTAAACATAAGAATTTTAATGATTTCTTTCGTTTAGAACACCAATATGGTCGCCTTGTCTTTTGTATCTCTTGGGCCAGTGGGTCCAAGCTAAGAATATTCTGGTAACCGTGTATTTGTATAAACTTTGTGTTCCTTTGCGTACAAGAAGCAAAACTCTAAACGAAACCTTCACCTCTTAACTTAATATAATAACGGTTTGCCCAGAACATTAAAATACCTTCCTTTTCAAAAACATTTAGAATCTGATTAATTCTCCATTTAAGTAAAATAATTTAAAAGAAGGCATTTAAAACAACAAAGCCGTCTTTTATTTCGAAACTTAAACCTAATTTAAACAAGCAAGTGCAATTTGTGCACAGTTTTGTTATGTAATGAGCCTTAACCAATTGCCGGAAATCTTTGATCACTCGGCCAAGGTCAACCTAAAAGAAAATCTTTTCCATGGGAACGTAGAAATCATTGATTCGAGAGACACTTGGTCAATAATTTTACAATTCTTTGAAACTTACTCCAGAGAGCTTCAACTGTTCAATTTTTTTTGTATCTCTTTGTTTATTAAATCCTCTTGAGACTTGTAACCTTTATAAACAACTGCGCTTGTAAGTTTACTGATAACATTATTAAGACTTGAATTAAAGTTTAAATATTGTTTCCTCCTGAAGATCACACTCGTTTTTTATCTAAAACAATGTTTTCCTTTTCTTGGATTAGTAACTGTAATAATGTTTATTAACGGCTATTATCTGCTTATTACTTACAGAATCTGGTGCAGCAGTAACAAATGGCATTTTATCGTGGCTATTTTTTTACTACTGCACTCCTTGTAAGTTTCCTTAGCATTAACACTTGGCGTTGCGTAGGTGACCTTAAGAGGAAAAATGTGCCGCGTTTATCCACAACTACAAGCGGTGACATCATCATTGGTGGTCTATCCCCGGTTCATTTTTCACCTACCGAGGCTCAAGAGCAACAACATCCCGATTCATTCGTATGTCAAGGTGGCTTTAATACACGCGGGTTCGAGGCAGTGGAGGCTATGCTTTTCACAATGGACATGTTGAATGAAGGTCGATTGAAAGACACAGTGCTTCCTAACATAACCATTGGGATGGACATTAAGGATACTTGTACTAGCGCGGATTACGCTGTACGAGAATCGTTGAACTTCACTTTTATTCGCAGTGCGCACATGCAAGACCAGTGCTCGGGCCAAAGGAAAAAAGAGCGGGACAAACCAACGGTTGCAGTGGTAGGTGCTGCATATAGCGGCGTTTCCATGGCTGTTACAAATCTCTGTGGATTATTTTATGTACCTGTTGTTAGTTATGCATCTACGAGTCGGTTACTTAGCAACAAGGTTAGGTTTCGTTACTTCCTTCGTACTGTCCCGAGCGACATGCTCCAAGCTCGAGTAATGGCTGACTTTGTTCGTTCTATGAACTGGAATTATGTGATTGCTTTGTCATCGGACACTGAATATGGCCGCTCAGGGATTGAAGCTTTTAAAGAAACTGTGGAAAGCTTCCGAAATGAGTATGACATCTGCATACCAGTGGACGAAAAGTTCACCAAGCGCTCGAGTCCTTCAAAGTTCACGGCAATATTTGAAGCAATGAAGTTTCATCCCAAAGCTAAGGTTATAATCCTTTATGCAGAATTACACGATGCAGATTTCTTATTACAGAAGTTTAGCGAAACAAAGGGTTTAGAAAACTACGTATTCATTGCTTCTGACGCATGGGCAGATTCGGAGAAAGTTGTCAAAGACCGCGAGCATATTCTGGATGGGATGTTTGGAATTGTTCCCGAAGTTGTACAAATTAAAGACTTTAATGAATATTTTGTTGATTTTACTGACAGGAGACGAAAAAGAAACCCTTGGATGCGCATATATGAACAATCTGAAGTTGCTCACAATCCCGCTTTTTTCCGTTTAATATTTCGTCATTACTCGAAAGCCCATTACGTGATGGACGCAGTATTGACAATAGCATACGCCCTTCATGAGATGTTGGGCTGTAAATCTCACGAGGATTGCCGGTCACATCTTTTGGCATTTAAGCGTCAACATCAAAAACCATTCAGGCAGCTTGTAGATTATATAAAGAAAGTTCAATTTCCAGGCATGTCGCGCGAGTTTGTTTCTTTTAACGGCAACGGCGACCCAATCGGAGTTTATGACATCAAACATTTAATATTTGACGGAAAAAACTTTAAGTTCGTAAACGTTGGCTCGTGGGGAAAGGTAGGTACGAAAGACGTCAATCAGTCTAATAATTTCCTTCAACTTAACCTGTCCCACTTGTCAACAGGACCAAATAAAACGTTTAGAATGCCCTTTTCGCGGTGCAGCAAAGATTGTCCACCCGGATACCACAAATCACTCATAAAGAATTTACCCAAATGCTGTTGGGAATGCAAGAGATGCCTTGAGAATTTTGTTTCGAACGAAACTAACACGGACGAATGTTTTCGCTGCCCAAAAGGGTATTGGGGAAATAAAAGCAACTCAAAGTGTGAGAAAATTACTCCGACATATCTACGCTGGTCAGATGCTATTGGTATTGCTATTGTTTGCATAAGCGGTATTGGATTAATGGCTGTCTTTGCCACGTTCCTTGTATTTTATGTATATAGCGATACACCTGTCGTACGGGCCTCTAGTCGTGAACTTTGTTACATTCTCCTGGGTGGTGTTGCTTGGTGTTACATGAATCCATTTCTCTTCATTGCAAAACCTAGTGACATAACTTGCCAAATCATACCTTTTTCCAGTGGTTTGTGCTTCTCCCTCGTAGCAGGAACTTTACTCACGAAAACAAACAGGATTTCTCGTCTTTTCGACCGTAAACTCATGAAAACCGGAACGCCGAGCTTCGTCTCTAGAAAATGGCAGCTGTTGATGATTACGTGCCTGTGTCTGATTGAATGTATGATTTGCGCTGGAATGATCTTTGCTACAAAAACCGGAAGCATGTTGACCATTTCTGAGACTAGAAAAGAGGTCATCCAACACTGTATAGCACTGCCAGAGATTAGTGTCGCTATTTGGTGGGCTTATAACGCTGGTCTTGTGTTAGTGTGTACATATCAGGCTTTCCTTACAAGAAAAATTCCAGAAAACTACAACGAGGCAAAGTTTATTACTTTCACGATGTTAACAACTTGTATCGTGGTAACAGTGTACATTCCTACCTATATAGGAACCAGTAATATATATAGAACCACAATCACATGTTTTGTGTTTATCATTGGCGCCTCGGCAACAATGGCGTGCATGTTTGTACCAAAGGTGTACATTGTACTATTCCGACCTCAAAAGAATGTACCCATGAAACCCCGAAACTACACAGTTTACCTCGGTACCATTTCTCCATCGACGTCGATCGTTCGTCGCTTGAGCTCGTTTGCAGACCAAACCCTAAGCGGTGTTGAAACTAGCAAATCCTGCCAAGAGTTTTCATTTCCCGATACAAGAACTGTAATTAGGAGAGCCAATCGCTCTACTTCACTGGAATCGGACGCACTTCTCAGGGCCGACACTCCTTTTTACTCTCTTAGACCTCTCAGGGCCAATTCAATGCCCCAGGAAAAAATTGAGGGCATTTCACCAGAAACAAACGAAGGTCACTTAAACGTTTTTAATCAGCCAATGAACTGTCCAGTTATTTCCTCGGCTCTTTATCTCAGGCAAAATAGAAGGAATCGAGGTAAGTAAAACATTATTTCCTATGATAAAGGCTAGACGTCCGTGCACCTATTTCAAGAAGTTCTGCTTTCGCTCTACGTTTTCTAAAGCAAAGGTTGGACAGGGACCGCGAAGCAGGGAGGGGGGGGGAACTGGAGGGCTATAGCCCCTTTTCCCCCAATAATTTTGCCGCCATTTTAAATTTATGAAACTTCCCCCAGACTCCCTACTTGCTGCCGCCTTACGCGGTCCATAGCTTTCCTCCCTCCCCCCCAAAAAAAGTCTGCTCCGCCGTCCCTGTTGGAGCAAAAAGACTGTCAAAAGACTATCAAAAGACTTTCAAAAGACTATCAAAAGACTATCAAAAGACTTTCAAAAGACTATCAAAAGACTATCAAAAGCATGAAGTAAAGATGCTTTTACATCTTGAAGCTTTCATCTGAAACTTATGTGCAACAACGATACGAAACAAGTTTCTCCAGACATTGCACCCGCGAATAACATAGTCGGATGTTTCGTGAAACTTTTTTGAATTTCCGTTGCGAGATAGATTTGGCAAAAAGTTGAACTGCTTTCTACTTCTGCAACAGTTTCACCTATCAAAATTGCGATAAAATCAACTATACAACAAAATCAACTATCAACTATGCAACATCACTGATTAAGACTTGTTTTCGCATCGTTGCACACACGTTCTAGGAAAAAAGTTTCAATGTGTAACACCGGCTTCATACTCACGCTTTAATTTTTTGAGAGTACCGTTAGAAGTCAGATAAAGATTGACAAATCTCAGTCCACGTGCTTAGCCCAGTCGGTCTCAGGTCGTAAAAGTGAGACTCAAATAACGACCACGATGCCAACAACCGGACTCCCTATTTATGGTATTTTAAAAATTCAATATTGCTTAATATATAGGGAAAACTTTTGAATTAAAAACCTAGCGCAACAGAAGCCTTGTGAAATTCTGATAAGCGCATTTCTCGCGCTCCCAATCTTGCTTCCTGAGTCCGCGCTGTTTCTAGCCATAAGAAAAGCGGGTTCTAGGAACGGGATTTGTTTCAACCAGGTATTTTCAGGTTTTATTATAGCTATGCGCGTGCCTTCAACGCTCAGAGCTGTGATTTAATATTTAAAAACGCTAAAAGTTACAAAAAACATGACCCAATTTATTCCTTGGGTGTATTTATAAAAGTCGGGACTAAAGGTGCTAAAAATATCCAATCGTCCATGTTAATCTATTTTACACAGATGCTGCCCCGTGTGATGAAGCATTGAGTATTCTTGGTTCCTCGATAGAAACTACTAAATCTGAAGAAAAAAGAAAATCAACATCAAATCCTTATAGTCCACAGCCAGGTTTTAAAAGTTGTCACTTCTCGAGTAGTGTAAATGTTGCTGGTTGTGAGGAAGCCGGTGATGACAATGCTTCCGAAAAAGATATGATTCCATTGAACAAAGTACACAATATGAAAAACAAAGTAAAGTCAAGTTTGGAGCATATTGGCTTAGGTTTTTCAAAGAGACCAACAAGTCGTAAGAAACTAAACTCTCGTGCTGCTAATGTTACTGATAAGAATCTTGAAAAGGAATCCGCTACACTGGACCACCTGGAACGATTGGAAAGGGGTAATTCAAGTTGTGAATGTGATTTGCAACTGCATATGCAAGACAGCAAAATAGAGCAAAGGAACTTTGACTCCGATAAGTATTATGCCAGTGTAAATTGTTTTAATAATCCCAAAGCTCTTCCTAGAAATGATGAATCACCCATTGGCTTTTGCCCGGAAATTAACATAGCAACTAGTTCAGAAACACCGATGCAATCAGACGGATTTCTTAGTCCAGAGCAAAAATATTTTGGTTTATCGAAGAAAGACCCTATGAATGAGCAACGTAAAGCAGAAATGAATTGTTGCTATTGTGAAAACGTTTCGGTGAACAGTTCCTCCCATCATCTACACCAGCGTATCGTTGAGTCGGATTGTTTAAGAAGTGAGATAAACCAACAACAAAATTTATCTGATAAAATAAGAAAGAGAGCAGATACTATGCCTACCTGTGTCCAGAATCAAAAACAAAACAAAGCAAGACAAACTATATTAGTTCACAAACCATCACAATCAAAATCAAAATGTTTTCTGTCTGGAGCTCTGCACAGCAAAAACTCTCTTTTGCGACTGAATCAGCGTAAATCAACAGAAACAGAAGTTAACAAAAAAGACTTGGGAAGATCACTGCTAAATTATAATCGACCACAAAACGGAAACTTTTATCCATGCCATTGCCTCCATACACCAATTTCAATGTCTATCTCAATGATACCGGTCGTGAGTCCATTAGCACAGCCATTTTACGACAGCGGAGCGGAGCAATGTGCAGAAATGCACGGAATCAAAAAAACGATCTCGGTCTCACAGTTGAAAGCTCACGGCACGACTCCACAATCTTTGACTGATTTTGAAAGAGTTGGTTCCAGGAATGACAGTGTGTTTACAACTAGCTTCTCTTCAAATGATTTGAACGTGTGTCGACAATTTCCGGGGTGTTTCCGTGTAGCGGACCAACTTCAATGTCAGAGGGCTCTCGAGCATGCGCAGTACCTTCTGTGTCCAGAAATCTCTCAATCAAGCAAGGATCAAAAAACTACTGTGGACAAAGGCATGGGACCATCAGCTGAAGGAGAGGAGAAAGAAACAACAATCTAAAATAGTAATCAAAAACGAATTTGAGATAGAATTAGCTGAAACATAACTAAAATATTCATCTAATTATACACTTTTGCTATTTAAATTGTATTACTTAGCCTAAGTCAGGGTTCACAATGATAATAAGAAGTGAAATTTCATGACTTATCCACGACTTTTAGGGACTTTAAGCAAAGAAAACGGGAACGGCGACGGGGACTCCAAAACCCGCAAAAAGACTGGGGAGAGAACGCCGTTGTGGCGGGAGTTTCTAAACAGTTAAGCAGCCATTACAAAACGCCGCTCATATTGTCTTTGAAAGAAGTTCGAAATCAACTTTTGATTAGCCCCGATGATGGTGTGATAAAGGATAAACTTATCATAGGGTCACCTTTCAACTTTAGAAAAAATATTAATCTGCAGAATGCAAGGCAACTTTTCATGGTTTAATAACTAGTTCGGTTGGTTTAATTCACGCTGAAATTCGAAAACGAACCACGAAACCTATTTAATAAAATTATATAACATTTTTAAAATTGTCACTTTCTATAAAAATACACATTAGTGTGATAATAGAGCAGCTAAAGCCTCGAAACCGTCAAGGTATTTTTTTCCTTATATTAAAAGCGTATTGGATTACATTCACCTTCACAGTCTCGAACATATTTACATTTTTAAGTTTTGTTGCCCTAGTAAACGAGCCACTGAATTTGTTTCAAAAGAGGTTCTGCCGTTGTGATGTTTAACCCAAAAATACGTAATATAACCTCAGTAAACAAACAGTATTTCATAATCCTATAAAGTAAATTGAAAGAAAACATTCTCGGTGATGTTTGTCGACTGGCGCGACAAAATTCTCCAAAGGCAAAATTTTGCTGGCAGATAAAAAAAAAAAAACGGCTACATACGTTGTAGTACTGTTTGCCCTTTTAAATTTGTTAAGAATATCTTCTTTGTTAAGCTGTTTGACTTTTGAGTGAATCTGAGCGGCGAATTTTCGATTGCTTTCAGTGTGAGGCAAGCTTATGTTTACATTACATTTCTTTAATACTCACATGTTCGTCAAATGGTGCCGTCTCGACGTTTCTGTTTAAAAATAAACCATCAAATTAAAGAATAATCTCACTTTATGAAAGAAAAAAGCGATGAAAATTATTTTAAATTGTCTTCCGGGAATATTTAACGTTTAGATAGCAGAAAAGGCGACAAAGAATACTCCCGTTTTCAGCCAACGTCAAAGTGACTCGTTTCACGTCGGGGCCGAACGCAGAACGTCAAACTTTTTCCCGTTTGTCGTGCGCAGATGATTTTTTAGATTTTCCCTGAGAGCCTGCGGTCCCCGTTGCCGTCCCCGTCCTCGTTGCTTAAAGTCCCTAATATGCCATTTTCCATGACTCAGGAATATCAAAAAAATTAAAGAATCCACTCCAAAAAAACGGGCTGACTTCGCACTTTAATCCAACAATAATGCCTTCTAGACACAGAAAAACAGTGTAACGTTCTAGAATTTAGAACAAAACACTCAATTTGTTACGGTAATGTGTGAAGTACGTATGATACCGGCCGGTAATGTGTGAAGTACGTATGATACCGGCCGGTAATGTGTGAAGTACGTATGATACCGGCGTTTTCTCAGCACAGTTGCTCTCATTTCAGTATTGATATTTTATTCGCGAAAAACCAAAGCTCAAGGAAAAATGGAATTCCATGATTTCAAATCCCATGACTTTTCATGACCGTGTGAACCCTGTAAGTTCGCAAACCGGTGTCCCAGCGGATTTGGTCCCCCGGGGATATAGTCCTCCCCCCGGACCAATCCGCTAGCGGGTCTCCCCCCGCGGATTTGGTCCCCCCCGTAATATTACTCGTGTAAAGAAAATACAGTTTTTTTGCAACGTTTCTTTATCTTGTCACACGCATCTACTTTGTCAATATACACTTTGATGAATGGTTTCAATTATAAAGGCCGCATTTCGAGCCCTATATAATTCTTGAATAATTGGGATGACAAAAGAGTAACAGTATATTAATTTTAGTCACTTTTGATTGATCAAAACGCGTTTAAAATTTTCTTTAAAGAAAGTAGGCAGTACCATAGTCGTAAAGTAGTAAACGGTTTTGTAATAATTTCGGCGCTACGCGTCTCGTTGTCTATTTACCATCTCATATCCAACGCGCGCTCGTAAAATAATTGTTAAATATAAAATGATTGTTGACTATTTACAGTTAAAATATAATTGATTTTTTTATTTTCTTCCTTGGGGCTTGAAAATATTTTTGGTTTCTTTTGGGCAGGTCACCTTTCGTTATTACTGGGCAACGATTTTTCTTGACAGCGACGAATTCGTGAAGTGTTGTGATATTGGTCAACGGAGCTGCGATGCCTTTGAAAGGCAGCTTTTTATCAGTTCGCCATCCAAAAATGCTAACTTTAATAAAATAAGTCTTACAAAAATGTTAATTAAATGATTGCCCAATACTACGATAAAAGCTTGACTTTTGAAGTGTTTTTATGGGGGGACCAAATCCGCGAGAATCTCATTATGGGAGAACCAAATCCGCCGTTACACCGGAATAATTCATCATTATACCTTATGAATGGTGTCAATATGACACCAAAAAGTCGTTTAACTTTACTTATGACTTTATCTAATCTAAATATATAGACGATTTAAAATGGACGTTATAAGCTTTGCACTTAATTGAGGGTCGTACAGGGAGGTCTCTCACACGGTTCACGAATAGAAAAAACAACGAGTCACGGATCACGGCTATAAAAATTTCATTTTTCCGAATCACAAAAATAAACAAGTAAGGCACTCGTTTTAATAACCTTCCCTAACGGTAGAAAGAGTGTCTGAAGCTGTATTTTACCTGAAGTATTTAAAATTACTTGTCTTGAAATATTTCTAAGTTAACTTTGTACAACCATCGTCATCCTGACATAGTCGCCGTATTCTTTTTTTCTTCTTTTAACCTTGATTACTTATTAACCTATAGAAAAGTCGGCCCGCAACTTTCAGAACGGGCTTGATGTCGTTTAAGGCGGGAGTACACCCAAAAGAGATTTTTCTTCAAATACGAACTTTTCGAGGAATTTATTGGATGTTTCAACATATGACTACTAATCAAGACCAGCAACTACATGTTTAAGTATCTTGTTACCATGGTAACGAAGCCAGCTGGAATAAACTGCTGAAAAGCACCCCTTCCTTGAGAAAAAAATGAGCAAA
>JAOTRI020159637.1:0-20121 GCA_028564885.2 Zoanthus sanctaehelenae
GAGGGGGGGGGGAATTAAAGGCCAGTTTACCTTCCTCTCCCATCAAAAAATAGAAGATTAGGTTCGCAGGCTATAATTACAATAGCATTTTGAGTTTAAGGAAGAGAGCAAAATAATGCAAGCTATTTTAAGGGCCGTGCAAAACTTATTGTACCCCCTGGAAGAAAAAAATACGTTTTGAAACTGAAAGTAAGTGTGTGCTTCGTGCCTGCTGCGGCCCAATATAAAAGTAAAATTTGCATGGCCCCTTAATATTTGTAAAACCAAAATTACTCTTTATTTTTTTTTGAATTCAATACAATAAAAACATTTTGGGCTTTTAGGAGGATTTAAACAATTCACCCTTTGAGTCCCAGGACGCGGTACTTGTGTTTTACCAAATGAACTATAAGATCTTGTAGAAGATCATTGAATTATTATTTATATACAACAACATTTCACAAATGAAAGTCCTTACATATTGGTTCGAATATACAAATGTTGGTAGGTGGACCATCGAGAGTTGGATTTCACGTTTGTTGACTTGAAATGGACTCACACGAATCGGATTTTTACTACAGTTTATTTAGTAAATCACACAATTCGTTTTCTATGCGGTATCCAAATCAAGTAAAGTTTTCCTTGTCGACTTTCAGGTTATCTTATCGGGTTAGCAATCAATGAAACGCTGCATGCCACTAAAACGAATCTTAGGGAGTGTAACTCTGCTAACCACATGATTGAAATTAAATACTACTAACAAAATTAAAATGTCAATCAAAGTTTTAATCAATTATTAGTCACTTAAATGTATCAAAAAGAAAATTAAACATTTGAGCGACGTGCGCGAAACATCCTCCGCCCCTAAATAAAAGGGGCGGTTTTTTTTTACTAGTTAAACTAACTGGGCTGAAGTACTAATCTAATCGTCGTGTCCTTCTGCTGGATGTATAACTGCCAGCTTTGTGACTGGTCGATTGTAGGTTCCGGTGGGAGTTTTGACTTTCACGTTGCGCACCTTGTCGTCTGGACCAGGGTAGACCTCTATCACTCGACCAATTATCCATTTGCCTCTTTTGGGGTTCACATCCTTAACAATTACGATATCCTCCGGTTTCACATTTCTTTGTTCACTGTGCCATTTCTTGGTCGGTACTAATGTTGGAAAGACGTCTCTGTACCAACGTTTCCAGAACGATTCAACTATTTTTTGAACAAATTCCACACGGTGGCGGGGGTTTGCAGTTATTTTGAAAGGACCTTGTGGTACCTCCGACGTCGCTCGTCCAAGCAGGATGTCGTTAGGGCACAAATAAGCGCCATCGTCAGGGTCGTTTGGTGCACGACCAATGGGACGCTGATTGACGAGATTTGCGACTTCAAATAAACATGTGTACAGCTCAAACGGCGTTAAGACTTGATCACCGATGGCTTTTTTCAGCGCTCTTTTACACGTCTTTACTAATGCTTCTGCACACCCGTTCTGGTGAGGCGCTCCAGGGGTAATGAACATCCATTTTGTTCCTTTCTCAGCGCAGAATTCCTGTAACTGGTTCTCATCTAACGTTTTTCTCAGCTCTCTCAACTCCCGCTCCGCACCAACAAACTGAGTTCCATTATCACTTAAGATGATTGCGGGCTGTCCTCTGATAGAAAAGAATCTGCGTAGAGCTTGCAGAAACTCCATTGTGGATAAGTCAGTTGCAAGTTCCAGATGAACAGCTCGTGTGTTCAGGCAAGTAAAAATAACTCCATAGTGCTTGTCTGTTTTCCCTCTTCCAATTTTGACTTTGATGGGACCAAAGTAGTCACAGGCAGTTGAGTAGAACGGAGGTGTGTAAGGGGTAAGTCGTATCTTTGGTAAGTCAGCCATTACTTGTTTTTCGCATTGCTTTGCCATCTCTTTGCAGAATACACAGTGTGATTTTACCTGCTTACATAGTTTTGGAGCTTTCAGTATCCAGTACTTAAGTCGGACTTTCGCTGTTGTTGTCGCAACTCCGTTGTGACCGTGCTGATGGGCGTGTCGAACGATCAGAAGCGAAATTGCGTGATCGCTCGGTAACAAGGCAGGGTGCCTGGTTTCATATGATACAGTAGCTGATTCCACTCGTCCTCCTACTCTGATCACACCTTTATCATCAACGAATGGGCTTAGTGTTTTGAAGTCTCCTCGTTCCATACGTTCGTGTAGTTTAACTTGTACCTTTTTTAGCCAGTACGTTTCAGCTTTACTCAGTTCCTCTGGGGTCAGTGCTCCTTCAATGCCCTCCTGATGGTGTTTACGTAATCTTATCTTCTCGGCTAATCTCAGGATTCTTGCCGTCACTCTGATAATTCTTCGCCAGCTGGAGAATGTATTGGCATTAATTACCTCCTGTATCTCTCCAGTTTCTGCTACATTAGCAACAAACTTGCGGTGTTCAAGGTCTTCAGCTGGTGACACAGACACGGTAATTGGCCACTGATCTTCAGGGAGATATAAAAATTCCGGACCATTAGTCCATCTGCCATTCAATTCCTGGACGGGAATTCCTCTTGACACGTCATCCGCGACGTTATGATCACCAGGGATGTGCTTCCATTGACTTGGTTCACTGTTACTTTGAATTTCACCAACTCGTGCAGATACAAATGATTTAAAACTTCGCGATGGACTCTGAATCCAGGCTAAGACAATTGAACTGTCAGTAAAAAATTTCACTTCTCCAAACTTGATTCTTGTTTCCTCTTGGACAGACTTTGCTAAACGCGATGCTAATAAAGCGGCTTGTAGCTCCAGACGCGGAATTGTAAGCTGCTTCAGTGGTGCTACTCTTGACTTAGCTGCCACAAATCTAACCTGGATAGTTTTATCTTGCTTTAGTTGGCGAATGTATGTGCATGCCCCAAACGCTTCTTGAGACGCGTCTGAAAATACACAAAGCATTGGAGCAGAGTCTCCGCTGTCAGTAGCAATTAAACATCGCGGGATGGAGAAGTTTTTGATCTCCTTCATCTCTTCGAACAGCTGACTCCATTTTTCTGTGATGCTAACAGGTAATTCATCATCCCAGCCCATCCCGAGTTGCCACAGTTCTTGCAAGGCGATTTTGCATCTGATAACAAAGGCGGCGATCATCCCTGTGGGGTCATAGATGCTTGCTACCTGGCTTAACAGCTTCCTTTTTGTAACTTTTCCCAACAGTTGAGTTGCCACTTTGACTGAGAGTCGGTCGGACCTGCAGTTCCATGCTACACCAAGTACTTTTTCCTCTCCGCTGTTGAAAATTGTTATCTCTTCACTACTTCTACTTTTTTGTGTTGCTTTAAGATCGTGATTTGAAGTCCATCCCTTTACCTTAAATCCTCCTTTAGCTAGGACCTTGTCTGTCTCGTCTGCTAACTTTTGTGCTTCTTCTGCTGTGTCAACCGAGTCGCAGATATCATCCATGTATATATTTCCTTTTAGGACTTCTGATGCACGTGGGCTCTCTGACTCGCTCTCTTTAGCCGTTTTTCGAAGAGCTATCTGTGCCATAGCTGGGGCTGGTTTGTCTCCAAATGTTAACACTGTTTTTACGTAAATGTCTGGTTCCCTTGAAGAGTCCATATCTCGCCAGAGGAATCTGTGGACATGGTGGTCTCTTTCTGGTATCAGCACGCGATGGTACATTTTGGAAATATCTCCAACTATTGCTGCTTCTTTTTCTCTAAATCTTATTATTACACCAAACAGATTGTTCAATAAGTCCGGTCCCTTCATTCAATAGTCGTTAAGCTTGTGACCATTAAAATTTGACGACGAATTGAAAACTATTCTCAAGGGTGTACTTGCGCCATCTGGTCTAAGAACCATGTGGTGTGCAATATAAAGTACTTGTCCTTTGTAGCTTTTTAGCTCTTCATTTCTAAGGTTTCTTGAAAACTTCATTTCTACCATATGTTTCATTTGCTCGTCGTACGCTGCAGCTTGCACGGGTTTGGTAGTTAATCTTCTTTCTAAAGCTTCCAGTCTTTTAATAGCGAGTTCTTTGTTATCAGGATCTTTTTTCCAAGGGTATGGCATTACCCATTGGTTTCCTTCTTTATAACTTGCTCTGACGATGGTGTTGTACTCCTCTCTTTTTATTTGAGTAAGTTTGTCTGAGTCAGACGCACAGGGCTTTACCTGCACTCCCATTGTCTCCGTTCTCCAAACATCTGTTAGGCTGGTCTCAGAAGCGTGTCCTGCTGAACTTCCAAAGATCACCCAGTCAAGGGGCGTGTTCCGGGCGACAACGTGTTCTGCTTGTTTTGTTTGACCTGTATGGAAGTGGGCGTGGTCAATTCCGATCAGCATGTCTATTGCACCTTTTCCGCGGCGGATTTGTTCGTTTTCCAGTCAAAGTTGCTCTTTTAATGATGCCAAAGGGAGATTTGACACTTCTTCACTAATGCTTGGTATCCCGACAGCCTTTATGCAGAAATTGGAACGTCCTTCGACAGATGATACTGGTATTTTGTACTCTTTGGTTGTTAAGCCTTCCTCTTCTCCTCCGATTTTAGTGATTGTAATGGAAATGTTTTTACCTTTCAAGCCTAGCATGGTCGCAGTTTCGTTGCGAATCAAGCTAATTTGAGCACCAGAATCGAGTAGTACGTTTCCAGTCTTCTGCAGGCCGTTTGCGCCGAACATTTTTGCTGTGATTACAGGGAGAATTGCTGACTGCTGGCTTTTTGCTGCGGCTATTCCTACTCTTACAGGTTGGCTGTTCTTATGCAGTAGTGGATGATGATACGAGTTGCACTGTGTACCATTTTCGGTCTTTGTACACTGCCTACGCCTGCTGCAGTTGTTAAGACGGTGATCTCTACCAGCCCTTTTCAGGCATCCATAACATACGTGATTTTCTTGTGCAGCCTTTATTCTATCTTCAACTTTCATGCCTTTAAACTTAGAACATTGATCGGGCCAGTGTTGAGAGTTCTTACAAATCCAGCACTTATGTCTTGTTATACTCTTGCCTTCCTTGGGTTGGTCTGTTTGATCTTCTCCCGTCACGTGATGTACTTTCAGACTTGAACTGCTGGATCGCACTGGGGCCGTAGCGCGCATGCGGGTTTTCATTTCTACCGTCATCCAACGAATAAGTGAGTCAAGTGTTGGTTTTTGTCCTCCCCTTTCAACCTCTCTGAACCAAACTTTTTTATCGTCCGGACAAAGTTTTTGTTCGATGACTGACAACATGTGACTGTTATTCATATCACTCTCCGTTCCCACTTCCTTTAAGCTGTTATAACTCCGACGAACTAGATGAACAAGATCACAAAAGCGTGCGTCCTCGTGCGGTTGTAGTGCGCGAAACTTAACAATATCCTGTGTAATCGTTTCTGAAACAAATCTGGGATCGCCGTAAATTGAATCTAAATACTCCCAACATGCATCGTAATCCGAACCAATTCCTTTAATGAGCTCAAGTGGCTTGTCTTGTAAGCATGTTCGTAAGAACGTTACAGCGTCACGTTTGTTATATTTGCTTTCAATTGCATGCTTAAAATCTGCACGAAATATTGCATATTCCCTTACATCGCCCAAGAATTTCGGCATTTTAGGCTTTTCCATTTTAAAATTACACGTCTGACTTTGAGTCGCCAAACCGGCGGAAATTGTGGGTGCAGTTGTCGCGTGTGTACTAATTATTTCGCTGTCAGCACTTGTACTTGGATTACTGTTTATGTGAACTGAAGTGTTGACAGCTGAAGTGCTAGTACTCTGTTTACTATCAGAGCCAGTCTCATGAAGAAATTCTTCCGGTGATTGAGCGTTTGAAATTCCGATCGTGCTTTTAGAATAAACAGAGCCTGGTTCAACAATGGGTTGATTTAAAGAAATTGCGGTTTCTTCTAATTGCGTGGGAGAAATTCCAATCATAGTTTCTGAATGAGACGGGCTTTGTTCTATTAAGCTCTCTTTAGCAGAAAAACATTCAACATCAATAGTTCCCTTTTCCCAAGTATTCTTAAAAATCCCCTTTCCTTTTCCACTGTACTGTTTGCTTAAACCATCTAAATACTTTTTTCCTTGCATTTCTAGCCCCATAAAAATTGTTTGGCAATCTGACATCCATTGTTCTTCAGTTTCAAATTCCTCATCGTTCTCAATAAGTTCGGCATACAGTTCATGTTTTAAAACTAAATTTTGAAAGGCCTCTTTAACTTTATCTAAGGAATCGCTTACCTCAGGGGCGGCACGTTCACCTTCAATCAAGTTCTGTAACCAATTTCCAGATCTTGTTAGAGCGGCTTTGGCAGTTCTCCGTTGAAGTTTGGCTTGTTTTAGCTCAGCCATTCCTCCAGTTTCTCTTTATCCAACCCGTCAGGCCTCAACAGGGAAGCGAAGAAATCGAATAGAAATGGACCATCGAGAGTTGGATTTCACGTTTGTTGACTTGAAATGGATTCACACGAATCGGATTTTTACTACAGTTTATTTAGTAAATCACACAATTCGATTTCTATGCGGTATCCAAATCAAGTAAATTTTTTTTTTGTCGACTTTCAGTTTAACTTATCGGGTTAGCATTCAATGAAACGCTGCATGCCTCTAAACGAATCTTAGAGAGTGTAACTCTGCTAACCACATGATTGAAATTAAATACTGCTAACAAAATTAAAATGTCAATCAAAGTCTTAATCAATTATTAGTCACTTAAATGTATCAAAATGAAAATTAAACATTCGTGCGACGTGCGCGAAACAATATACCTGCAGTAGCTATTCCATTTCCTTAAAAATTTCATCCAGGATGCCTTGATTTTATTTAGCAGAAAGCTGTTTGCTTGTAGTTGAGCTAAACTGCTGCTTAAAAACCTACGGTGTAGGTTAATGCTAGAACTCGCGTTTATATGTTTGGTCAAAATCTCGCCATCATATAAGTTTAAATACCTTTTTTTCGTTCTGACTGAGCCATGCAATGCCCGAATAACTTTAACATTTCGATCGTGCCACATTTTACTCACAGGGCATCTGGTAGAGTGCGAGGAAAAAGGGAAATAGGGCGGAAATTTCTCACAAAAAGTGCGGAAATAAGTGCAGAAATTTTACATATTTTTTTCTTATTTTCGTGGCATATTCTTCTTGTTTCATCAAAATGTGTACTTTTTAACATTTCACTGGTTTAATTTGATCAAACAGGCCGTAAGCTATCTGGAAATCAGCAACATCACCATTTCAACCATTCAGTGTTCCACATCTCGGGTCAAAAACCCCACGGCAATTGCTGACCCGACACTGATGAAAAGGAAAATCCGCTAAAATATTCAGGACTTATAACTTAAAGTACTATAAGTATGAAAGAAAACAAAAGTAAATAAAAGAATGAAGTTTCTAATGAAAAACGACTTTAAAAAATTGCTGTAGTACAACTAGGTATCAAGGAAAAGAAGTTTGAAAAAACGACTTGACAAAATTCGAAAGGTGACTTAACTTGCGAATCATTTGCGCTCTGTTAATTTAGCAAAAAAAAGAGAACGTCACGTGCGCCAGAAATAAAACTTGCCTTACTTAGGCATTTTGTTAACTTCTATACTTGTTAGTTCAGGATAAAATAAATACATGCAGTTATAAGATCTTGAATACTAAGGCTCAAGAAACTGAGAAACTATTCATCTGATTCATTCGTGGCAGCTCTGTCTTCACTTTTTTTTCATTTTAACAATTTGTTTTTCATTCGTGGTCATGTTTGTCACTTGTGGTCATTCGTGGTCACTCGTGATCATTCGTGGTCATTCGTGTTTGTTCGTGGTCATTTGTGTTTGTTCGTGGTCATTCGTGGTCACTCGTGGTCACTCGTATGTAGTTTTAGACAAGATCGTTATAACCCGCACAAACAAACTTGTAAACGACACGAGATCTTGAACCTCTGGGCACTAAAACTTTGGTACTGAAAAAACGACCGATCTTAAAAAAAGTGAAACCTAGTTGTACGTTGATACTTTTACAATAACGTTTTTTTTAAATCTTTGGAAAGATAACATCTTAGTTGACTCATTGATTTTGTTCCAAATCTTTGCGCCCTGGTACCGGATGTTGAATTTACCAAAATTAGTCCTAATTGGTGGAATATAGTAGCTTGACCAAGAGGCTAATCTTGTGTTATAACTGTGTCTGAACATGACTGAATGGTAAAAGTTGTCAAGTACCAATGAAAGCTGTCCTGAGTAGAACTTGTAAAGAAAAATGCTGTGTTGGTAAGTGACAAGATCAGCCAACTTCAGAATCGATACCTTTCTAAATAAGGAAGAACAGTGATCACGCTATTCAGCAAAGGTGAGAATTTGTATTGTTTTTTTAACGGTATAGTGCGTTAAGGGTGGCTTAACGCATTATACGACAATCTTCATCAGAATCACTTTTCACTTTCATTAGTAAGTTCTTTTCCAAAAGTTGCTTCTATGGAACGGATGAAATGAGAAGCTCATAAAAATTAGTGGTAACGTAAAATAAACATTTACTGTTTACTGTAACATGTAATTTAATATGCATAATGGCGTCTCGAAACAGCTCTTAAAGAATTGCTAGCGATAACAAATGTTACACTGAAATGGAGTTTTTTTCTCTCCCGAACAGTAAGCTACGAATCTCACGTACACTCTATGAGCTGCGCTTCTCCAGCCTGGCCTCTTGGCTCGATCGACTGCATGGCTTGATGGCAATGCAATTATTACAGCTAACCTAAACTATTGGTACGTATAACCTTGGTTGGGTGTAAAACACGATGAAAATGAACAGAATGAAATGTTATCTCTCGGTAGATATTTATTAAACAAACAAAGGGGTCCATGAAAAATATCACGACGATTTTGATATAATAAAAGGCTTTTTGAAAATATTAAAAATGGTAGATAGAATGACGTTTTCGACTGTTAAAGTTGACATTACACGAGGCAATGTTTCGTCCGATTTGTCTCGCAACGTCATTGGAGCGTGTAACACCCCTTACAATGGCTAATATGGTTGCAAAACAAATTGCAGACATCGTTGCCGAAAGTAAAACCCTGTTCTAATTTTCGCAATGATTTTAGTTACAAAATTTAAGTTGCAGGAGCCATTGCGTTGTGTAACCACCCGTTGCAACTTGTCTCGCAATGCCGTTCCGATACAGCTAAATCTTTTCAAGCCTATAGTGGCCCATGAAGCCGGCGCTTATCTCTGGTTTCTGTAGTGTTGAGCCGATGAAAGTCTTTGACTTCCCTTGGACGGGACACTAATCCATTGAAGGTTAGCTCCCAGTACACGCTGGTACTCATTTACCTACCCTAGGAGGATGGAAAGCTGAGTTGGCTTAGGCGGAAAAGAAGGCCACACAAATTTTCAAGTATCGGCAAAGTGCAGGGATCGAACTGGGGACCTTGTGGCTTGAAGGGAGAGATATTAGCAACTGCGTCAACCATGTCCGCCCCCGTTCCGATACAAGTTGCACAAAAACTTCCCTCGTGTAACTACAAAAAGAAAGCTTGCATTTCTTATATAACTTTAGGTTATTTCCCTAGGGAAAAGGTACGCAATATTGAAACGAATATGAAATTTAATTACAATGAAGATGTGTCATTTTAATGGATTAAGATCCATTTAGCCTGACCTGAGGATCTTCAAACACCTGGTTGATGGTATTGATCGGCCCATAAGCTATGTTTGTCTCTTCAAGTATTGTTTCCCACTCCTCTAGATCTGTTGATTTCTCGATGAACCTGAATTTAATTAATTGAATTACTGATCGTTACATAGATGGCCGCCACTATGATACCACTGATAACAATACTGTCAATGCTATTTCTAGATTTACTATGATTGTTATTACCAATACCGCACACGGTCTTTTCAGTATAGTTTAAATCGCTAACTATGAACGACAGTCAAATAGATATGCCGAACAGGCTAGTTTCACTAACGGATCACGTGATCCATTGGGTGGTAAGCAAGGTTAGGTGAGTTGTCAGCCAAGACGTCAGCGGAAGAATCACAACCCGAAAAACGAGGTTAGTATTCAATCATCTGTATTACTTCGTTAAATATGTCAAATGGTACTCGCACAGTTGTGATACTTCAGCAACAACATTTTGGATAAAGCTAGTTATCAAAACACAATGTACACTCGTCGCTTATGGGCAAAGAGGGGGGAGCCCTTGTTATTACCGAAAGGAAAAGTTAGATTATATAAAACTTTAAGCTTGCGCCTTAAGATAAAATATAAATACATAAACATTATTGTAATTTCATTGAACTGAATTGAGCAATAAAATTTGAATACAAAAACTAAACGTTTACTGAGAGATATCACAGCCGAGAAAACCACGCACTTGACACTTTTAAAGCTGAAAATCATTTTTAGGGCTTTCAAAGAGTTTTAAAATGGTTTTAAAGAAAATATGCAACAGGTTGTAATAAGTGAAAAAGGAAACCATTTAACAAGTTTAAGACCAAACTAAAATCAAAACCTTGCAACTTGTAACGAGTACCTAGTTTAAATGAACTCATAAAATGTTGGCATATAAATGACTCATGAGTGTTAATGCTTTGAAATGTAGTTTTTCATTGATATATATGAATAAAGCTAGGTAAATAGTGGACCGGTTTTTTTGTGCAGTGTTTGGGTTGTAAGTTACTTTAAAGTAACCAAGGTTTTTTTACAACCTTGGTCATTTTTTTAATCTATAGGTTTTTCAATCTAGGTTACTTTTAGAATGAAGATTAGGGATAGCTTATGGCTAGGGATATGTTAGGTTAGGGAAAAGGTTTTGGTTATAACGAAATGAAAATGGTAGTTGACATCGCAACTGTCACAGTAGTTCAGTGCTAAGGACGGCGGACTACAGAGCAGTTGGAGATGCAACAGTGAGTGTTCGAATCTGTTGAGAGCCGGCTTAGGGTTAGAGATATGTTAGGGTAAGGGTTCTGGTTATAACGAAGTGAAAATTGTAGTTGACATCGCAACTGTCACAATTACTCAGTGCTAAGGACGGTGGATTATAGAGCAGTTGGAGACACAACAGTAACATTTCAAATCCTACCGTGCACAGCTCAGGTATATTTGTACATTTGTATATTTGTTCATTAAAAAATGAAAATAAGATAGAAAGATGGAAAGAAAAAGGGGACTGGAAAGTAAGGGATAAAAGATGCAGAAGCGGAATTATAAAATTATTTACAATCCCTTATGTATTCCAGAAAAGTAAAGCCCCAGTTTTTAAAATGAGTCCCCGCAAAATATACGCAATTTGGCAGACTATTCAACTGATCCTCCTTGCCAGCCAGTGGGTCACGTGATCCGTTAAAGAAAGTCCCCTTTTGGGAAAACGTCCAGGATCCAAGTACATTCCAGATATAGTAAGTAAGTAAGTACTATATTTAACGTCAACTGCGAAGGAGTGGTTGCCCATTCTTCCTAGCCAGAGGCTAATGTTTAATCGCTCAACGGCTCAGATCTCAAGGCGTGAAAGTCCACTTTGCAGAGGGAGGAAAACCGGAGTACCCGGGGAAAAACCCTCGGAGACAAATTGAGATCGACAAATCTGAGCCCACATGCCGAGCCCAGGAATCGATCCCGGGTCGTAGAGATGGGAGGCACGACTGATGACCACTATGTCAACTGGACAAGACAATAATTACAATCCCGCTGTTAAACACACAACAAACTACTACTGAGGCAATAATTCCAAGGTATCCCAGGTCTTAAACGAAAAACACGACAATCAAGGAATTCAGAGCTTTTAATTGCATTGCCGGATTTCATACCGGGAGAGCCTGAGTAGAAGTCCCTTAATTATCATAAGCACAAAATATGACTAGTATAAAAAGAAAGACCACACTATAAATAGCAAAATCCCAAAGTTTGATGTTAAACGGATGAACAATTAACAAAATACAGCTGTTTTAAAATACAAGAATTATCAAAGAAATGTATGGCATCCAGAAGCTACGTGAAGAATCGTACGGAAACCTTACATTTCTTTGGTATATTCCGTTAACTGTTCATCCGTCTAACATCAAACTTTGGGATTTTGCTAGTCATAGTGTGGTCTTTCTTTTTATACTAGTCATATTTCGTGCTTATAAGAATTGGCGTCAGATTTCCAACCGTAAATCGAAGAAAGGACGCAATTAATGCTAATTGTTCTTCCTTCAATTTTTTAAGAAGTCAATTTTCAGTGGGTTTTTCAGTTTTGAGAATGAAATCTTTTTATTCCATCTATGCTTGTGTTTAAAATACTTCTAATCTTATGTTTGTTTTTACCTTTTCTCGAGAATGGGTATCAGCTTTTTCCTGTTCTTTACGCGAAGGCCGTTTGTCTTAAAAAGGGGATCCTCCGGTAATTCTTCTAAACCTAAAATCTTGAAAAGTAACTTTAAAAATTTATATCAAAGCATTTTACAATTCTATATAAAAGATATAATTATGAATTACTTTTGAAATGTTAGTAGTATTTTCATATGTGGCCATGACACAACCTAAACATATTGTAACTGTCCCAAAATTCTTTTCGACTCGTTCTTAAAGTGGTGAATAAAAAACGCTCCTAGAAAAAAGAAATCAGTTTATAATTCAGTGGGCTGATGCAATTTCCTGCGAATACGGCTGTAACATTTTTGCAGTCAAAGACAATTTTTTTTCCTTTTTTTGAAAAAGAAACAAAAGGAAACTAAAGGAAACTAAGACGTCAGTCACGAAATAGCAATTTCGCCACGATCCGCATCCCCAGTAACCCTTTTTCTGGTTGATCATTTCACAGAATGCAACTTTTGCAACCAATGTGATGATAAAGAAGAAATAGATGATAAGGGCGATTAAGGTTACGATGGTGATAATGATGGTGATAATGATGGTGATAATGATGGTGATATTGATGGTAATAATGATGGTGATATTGATGATGGTGATAATGATGGTGATAATGATGGTGATGATGGTGATAATGATGGTGATATTGATGGTAATAATGATGGTGATATTGATGATGGTGATAATGATGATGGTGATTGTAAAGGTGGCGATACTGGTGATGATGATTGTTCTTTTTGTACACTGAGAATGTTGATAGCAGATGGAAAACGAATGAATAGTTAACATGCTGGTAGAGCTAACAGCGGGATGTAACATTTTATCCTTTCTGGTTAAGTGCATAAAGTCAACCAGAGCATTGGCTCAAAACTGCAATGTGAACTATTTATTAACAAGTTAATTAGGTGTTTAGTCTTTTGTGTGGAACGCCCCGTTTGTTGTCCGTTAAGATCCCCTTTAGTGCTAGTTAAGCAAAATCCTTTTATGAGCCAAGTGGCCAATGGGGCCGGCGCTTATATGCGGTTTCCGTAGTGTTAAGCGGATGGGAGTTTTTGACTCCCCCTGGAGGTGACACTAATCTATCGCAGCTAAGCTCCAAGCAGACGCGAGAACTCCTTTACCTACCCTGGAAGGATGGAAATCTGAGTTGGCTTAGGCAGAAAATAATGTCACACAAACTTTCGAATCTCGGCAAAGTGCCGGGATTGAACTGGGGACCTTGTGACTGGAAAGTAGATATATTACCAACTGCGCCAAACACGTCCACCTTTGAGCTACTTGGTGGTATTTGGGGTGTGGATTGCGGCATGGTTTCTCATGATTTTGACCAAGTTGAGTGTTAGGTTGCTCGTCATGGCAAAGAAGCTTGTGGGTCCTCTTGCCCTGAGTAAGAGGTTGGAACTTGGTCACTACTGGTGATTGGTCCGAAAATGGAAGAGAATAACTATTGTTCTCGCAGGGTAGTTCTTCTGGCTTAGGAAAGGTGTCTCGTGGCATCAGCTGGTCCAAGTGCCGATGAACTTCTTGTTCGTTCTTGTTCTTGACTTGGGTTTATTTCGAACATCGCATAACCTATCTGAGACCTTACACACTCCGCTTCCCACTTTTTGCCTGATGGGCTAAAGTCTCTGTACCATACTTCTTTTACTGTTGTAAACGTCAGCCTTCTCAAAATGTTTTTGAAGAGCAGGTTTTATTAAAGTTGGAGGCGGTTTTCTCTTTTCTTTTCTCCTTGTTGTTAGTAAAAATAATACATTTTTTGACGGCAAGGAGATGGTCAAATTCCCAGAGGAGGCGGCTCATTGAGCTGGCAACCGGCTCATTTTGAGAAGGCTGAATAATAATGATTTAATGATTACCAATACAACAGACATGTTTACACAACATACCATTATATAACAGCAATAGTGGAAGGAGAACTGAGATCCATCTGAAATAAATTATAGTAATTATATTAATTAATCCAAAATAGAACCTAAATTATTATTATTTTAATGTGCAATATTTGTCTTAGTTAATTGTAATCACAAAACACATTCACTAAAACCATATTTTTTTCAATGCAACATTCACTACTTGACTTATAAATTATAATGAGTCTATAAATACATGTATGCAAAGGCATATGGCTATAAAAATCTACCTTGCTCAAAACTAGAAAAATTATTAATTATTAACAAATTTAGATATTATATAAAAGACTATCTTTGATCAGCAAAATCTAAACATATTGAAGTCAATGGGAATGATCTAATCTAAACATATTGAAGCCAATGCTTGTTGTTATCCCACATTCCATATAAATTATAAATATATGAGTTTCAAATAACTCACACCATATAATAGCCAATTGAAAAATATAAAAAGATTTAGGTGAAATTTTTACATCCCCAGTTACACCAAAAAGTTATCAACAACTACAGTATCATTTTCAGTTCTTATTATTATAAAAACTTGATAATATGCACTGTGATGATGATAATGATGCTGCTGATGATGATTGTTAGTTACTGATTGATTAAAATTATGGCCTACTTCTGTTCAATGGACCAGTGCTTGAGGGGAAAGTTCCTCAGTGAGTGGGCAAAAATACACTGAAACAATAAAGATTTTAATTAATAACAAACAATATGTAACATTAAACAACAGTAAACAGCATTTTTACTCTTCTATAAACTTCTTGTCTATGTTTTAAAATGGCTTAGATCTGAATGATACAATTTTTGTCATACACATAATTTTTTTTATTATGTATTGAAAAAATACAAATTATATTTTACTGGTAAGCAAACATCATGATTACTAGACTTTTGCATATCTGCAAAAATTTAAATGGAAAATGATGTTAACACTTTTCAATAGCCATTTTAAAAATTTATATTTTTTACAAATAGCACTGATTCTGCTCCAATAACCAATGGAAAGCATTTTTCAGTTTTGTAATATTAATTTGCAGTATGGAAGCAACACAAACATAACTAAAAATTGTTTCCATGAAATATCCTATTCAAAGCTTTCCAGACAAATAAGCTAAAAATATTATTAATAGTTTCTGCTCAAGACCCAAAAGCCCTTATCCAGTTACCACTACAAAAAGATTCAACAATCATGATATCTGTATATACTGACTGCAACAAACCACTATATTATGCTTCTACAATAAAATTTGTTCCTGAACAATGTCTAGGTGTACAAATGATTGAATGCTGACTTACCGTTATCATAAATGTCAGCACCAAAAAAACAAACCTAAACCAGATCTCAAACTGTGTAAACTCAGCATTGTAGTATTTAAACTGTAAAAGAAAACAAAACTTTGCATTTCTACCTACTTTTCGTTTATTACTTACATATATTAGATATAAATACACAACTGTACACCACATGCATGTAAGTAAATTTCATATGAAACTACATCCAGGATACAAGTGACATATTTTCTACACCTTTACTGATGTGATGATGTCATTCCCATTTTTTAGCCTATTTTTCATATTTTCGAAACACTCATATCTGTGTCATAAAAAGAAATTTAAACATTGGCTTCAACATAATGGTTTGGTATAGAGTCCACCTGGTGTTCGGAAGGTCATGGGTTTGAATCCTGTCATGGGCTCAGAATTTTTTCTGAGTAATATTGGTTTGAAAAAAAAGACACTTCAAAGCTGTTCAATTCTTTGTGTGCCACCATGATGTTTACTATTATTATTATTATTATTATTATTATTATTATTATTTTATTAAATTTATTATAATATGTAACTGGATGCTACATTAGAGGCACTAATAATATTATAAATCTAGGATGGCTTCCAATTAAAGATAGCCAAGGTTTTCAGGTACATAAACTTGTCTATAAAGCTTTGAATTTTCAGTCATGGCCATCCTACTTATAAATAAGCATTAAAGAGGTTGCTCCTGTTCGTAACTTACGCTCTAATATTGCTAAATGTCTTGCTATTCCTTTAGAAAAGAACACTTCTCAAGATAGTAGTGCTAAACTGTTTAATATGTAGTCTACCTATTCATAAATAAATCAGCCAAAACTTCAATTATTTTTGTAGAGAAACCAGTACTTACATTTACCTTAAAAAAAACAAATTACTTAGTGTTAATAAGTGATTAAAGTATTTTCTTTATTGTATTCTTCCTATTTATCATATTTATTCATTTGATTTCTGAAAACAACTCTTACTATTGATATGGATCAGTATTACCAAGCGATAATTTATTGTATTACTTACTTTTATTACAGTACATAGTCATATAGGTGATAAATTATTGTAAATGGTCTTAGACTTAAACTGTTTTATATAGTTTTATATTGTAAATTGTTTTTAGCTTAGGTAGTTATCAGATGAAGAGTCACATTGTGGATATGCTGATAATAAACCATTATTAAATAATTATTATTATTATTATTATTATTATAATTAATTGATTAATTTCTTTTTATATCTTGAAAGGGAGGATGTTATATAAACTATGTTAATACGCAAACCAGTTGATGAAACATCACATACAGTACTGCTGCGGTAATTTCTCTTTCATCACACATTGAAAGGTTGTGTACATCACTTACATCCACAATGCCAGGCTTTTTGCCAGTGAGTGCTGGAAACTTAAAGCTGATGATCTGTAGTTCTCATTAATCAATAAAACAACAGAGCTATGATCACTAAGGTGGATCAGATCAGAAACAAATAGAATCACAAAACTTACAGTAAAAATGACATCTTCAATTATTACTCCAGGAGGAAAATCAAGTCCATAAAACTCCACCTTGATGACAAATGATGGGTAATCAAGATAACCAAGATGTAGAATGACAAGTGAGGAACAGTCCTAAAATGATTGGAAATCATTTATAAAGTAACAACACAATTAGTTAAAGAAGAATAAATTATACTATAACTGTAATTCACCCAACATTAATTCATGGTTCAATCAAAATATGTAAAACTGTTAATTCCATAAAATAAAATTACAAAAAAATTCACTTGGCAAACAATTTGTTCCCTTATATTAAGAAGTCTCTCTCTTTTGAAAAGGGCATTCCAGTTTATCAGTCTCAGAGCTCGACAAAATCCCCACCCAAACATCATGGAAGAGTATATTGAGGTAAAGCAAGTAACTTTTCATACTGTCATGGAAATTATTTATGCATTAGCTTTTTGTACCTTTTCACATTTCACTGTTCTGGTGCGATTTGATGGAATTTTTGTGAGTAACTTCAGGCTGTTGTCCTTCTCCCAGCCAGAAACTTGCACTATCATGTGAAACTTTTTTATGAAAGAACTATCTGTAATGAAATAGATATTTGGTGGAAACAAGCTAATCAATATAAAAGTTTCATGCCATACCATACAGTTTAAAACTTCTTTTTAATCGTTTGATTTTAAAGATAATGCAATATTAAAGTAAATCAGCATCCCTACTTTATATTTTCCTGCTTCTAATTAGTATAAAGTTTGTCTCTACTGTAGTTTAAGTTGAAACAATATTAAGGCATAATGTACGTTTGCTAGCTGTTTTAAAATATACATATAATTATAATCATGGTAAATTTTTTTAAAAAATTTTTTAAGTTCAATATAGAATGGTAAGTTTTTCTTTCAACCCTCAAAGTTATCTTTTTTCCTTAGTGGTCATTATTAAATATTTTTTTGGTTGCCTGTGAAAGTTTTAAGTCGCCAAAATATGCAAATTAGTTAATGAGAATAATAATTTACAACAAATAAACAAACATAAAGTTATATTAACTTACTAGAGTGCCGTATCCCTGAGCCACAAAATAAATTGAAGTAGTTCAAGAAAAAAAGCGATTCACATATATTATTGTTGATAATCATATAAAAAAAGTTCCATATCAGCTAAAATGTACAAGAAGCCACACTATTGAGAATAAAATTGAATATAGTGCTGTTTACACATTCCACATTGGCATTCATTTTAATGGTTTTTTAAGTTCTTTTAAAAGGGTTGGACTGTCAATTTGTTCACTAAATGAAACACAACAAAGATTAACTTTTGTGTTTTTGGCAGTGTTTCATAGGTGCAACAAAACTTGAAAAACCTTTTTAGTAAAAGAATACTTTTGCCTTATGACAGAGATTTCGTTAAATTATTTTATCTTCTTGCCATTTGCTAGTCTGACCACCACGATTTAAAGTTCTATTTCACAGTTTTATTAAAAAAAACAGGATATATCAAAGTTTTAAAAATATATGCAAAAGAAGCGGCAATAAATTTTATTATATGGTTGCCCAAATGATGCTAAAAATTAGGGTTGGTCAAAGTTCTGATTTCCTCAAAAAATTCAATATATAATAATCATTGAGCATTTCATCAACCATTTCATTTATTAATTTAGACTACTAAACCATGGATTTAGTTTTACCTATTTTTGTTCCATTAAGCTTGATCTTGCAAAGTAGCCATAGTTGTTGGTTGAAAGTTGATAACAATCTTGTTTTTAAAAGGAATGGGCCAGTCTAGAGATGTTATGATGATATATAATAATTAATCTGGATTATAATTCAGAGAATGACTTTTGTTTCAGCCTCACATTGGTATAAGACTTGGCATTTCAATGTAAGCACCGATTGAGGCAGAGGTTTCTATCAAAACATGTATGCAAGGAAATTACAATACAATACAACACATATACAAGTTCTCCCCTCAGGGCTTTTTAAAACCTGTTTACAAGCATATACAGTTGAGGTCATGTTAAGATGCAATTTGGCAGCCAAAAAGAAGTCTCCTCAATGGAAGAAACAGACCACAACACTGGGATCACCACCCTGCTCTTTGCGAGATGAGTTCTTTTAAGTCCCTCGACAGAGTGATCAAGAGACTGGACCTATGGTTTAACATACTTATCCGAGAAGTTGTTTAAATACAAAGTTAATATAATATACAATTATAACCACAGGAAACAATGAGTACTTTATTTAATCTCAACTGCGAAGGAAGTGATTACCCATTCTTCCTAGCCTGAGGCAAATGTTTAATCACTTAACGGCTCAGATCTTGGCATGAAGTCAAATTTGCTGAGGGAGGAAAACCAGAGTACCCAAAGAAAACCCTTGAAGTCAGATTGAGATCGACAAATCTCAGCCCACATGCCGAGCCTGGAAATTGAACCTGGGTCGTAGAGGTGGGAGGGACAACTGATGACCACCATAATCGAATACTCTCAAGAAGGGTATTATACAATAATTATTAAAATTTTACAACATTACAAAGATCATAAATTGCAAACAGATTCAAGTGAAGGAAGAACAACATACAATCACACTTACTGTATATGAAATTAAATTATGATGAAGTTTGAAAAATGAAAAGTAAATTATTTTATGCAGGGTTTTCATTAAACGCAAAATATTGTATATTGTACAAAAAAAATAATTTGGGATGCAAAAAATGAAATGTAATGCCTCCCTGGGACGCAGAAGGTAGACAGGAGATTACGGTGAAAAATAAACTTTTGATGATAGAAATTTTGTTTGAACAGAGAATTAAGTGACTTTAATATTGAACTTTGGAGTTGCATGGTTGATACTACCAAGAGTTCTTTTCACTTTATGGTGTGTTTATTTAATTTGCTAGTAAAATATAAAGATAAAGATTTGCATATATTATTGCGTTCGACGTTAGGAGAACGCAATCATAATCTTGCGCAGGCGGAAAAAATCTCAATTTTGAGGTTGATCCAAATCGACGCCATCTTGGATTTCTACGAAAGGGTCTGGCTGTGAGTCGTTACAGCCAATACGGCATGTAAGCTTCCCATGAAATTACACAACAGTTTATTATTTAACTTCTTGTTTGTGTTAACTGTT
>JAOTRI020159742.1:0-20117 GCA_028564885.2 Zoanthus sanctaehelenae
TATCAAAGAAGGACAAACATACTGCTTTCCCGAGGTTAAGGTCAATAAGCGTTTTGTTATATACCAATTATCAAAGAAGGAAAAACATGCTGTTTTCCCGAGGTTAAGGTCAATAAAAGTTTTGTTATATACCAATTATCAAAAAAGGACAAACATACTGCTTTCCCGAGGTTAAGGTCAATAAGCGTTTTGTTATATACCAATTATCAAAGAAGGACAAACATACTGCTTTCCCGAGGTTAAGGTCAATAAGCGTTTTGTTATATACCAATTATCAAAGATGAACAAAAAGTAGATTTCAATTCTTTCTATTATCCAAAACTCACACTGAATTACAATTAACTTTCGGTTATGGTATTCACCGGTCCATAACGTATTATTGCCCGCTGAGCGCTTGGTTGCTGGGAAACGGCGAAGCTTGTTCACGTGCACGAAATTTCCTCTCGTTCAAAATAGGTACGAGAAAAATGGACTTTAATAGTTGGTGTATAATAATCTCATTTTACATGCTTTACATATATGAAACTTTAACCTAGAGAACACCCTTCTTTTCCTTTACAAATATGAAACTTTATCTAGAGAACATCCTTTTTTTCCGCCAGATGTATCCCTCCTTCCGCGGCCGGCTAACCTGCGTCCCGTCCAGGGGGGAGTCCAACGCTTTTACCAAGGTATCTGACTCAAAGATGGTGCATTACTACTTACTTGAGATGTATCTGATTCAAAGATGGCGTCGTAGATAAACATCTTAGGAGCGGCCACACCCATTTTGCGATGTGTTTGTGAGACGTGACTAACGGTTGAGGGGTCATACAATGTTACTTGTTTTCTCTTAGTGTCAACTTTCATGAACGATCCTCTCTCCCCAGGAAAGCTTGGACCAACTCTCAACATCACTTTTACCTGACAGAGATGAGATGGTTTATTTTTGGCATATTACTATTTTAGGTTTCATGCAACTTAAAAATATAATACGAGTTATATTTAATAAAGAACATTACAGTTGTGGCCTAATAGTTTTAGCTACAACTTATTCATCACGAGGTCACAAGGGGAACTAATAAGCCTTTGCTACAAGTTTATCGAAATCGTAAGTCTTAATTCTGAGTAACGGTAACAATCAGGTACTCGTGCTCAACAAATTCAACGAACCCCGCTTCGCCTTTGGCTCAGACCCGGTCATCGGTTATTGCTTAAGGTAACGCGTGTGGAATTCCGTACCGAATGGGCATAGGAGCACGGCCGTGCTTCCCTCATCCCTTACGATGACTCACCTCGAGTAAAAACAGGCTTTAAGACAATATTGTTAGTGAAAAAATATTTGTCTTGATAGCGCTTTGCTACAAATATAACAAGTAAGGATTGTGTTGGGCTATATACCCTTACCTTTCCGTCAGTTCTCTTGATACCATTTTTAAGCAAAGCGGGTGGGACCGCTGGAGTATTCACACGCAGAGCTTCCTTGAACTTTGTCGGAAAGGGATAAGATGGCACATGCGCATGAGGATCACCCTGTTTGTACCGTGAGCTATATATAGCATACGGATCCGAGCCGTGAGGAATTGTGGATACTTCCTTGTAAGTGTGACCCTTTTTGTGCTTCTTTTTCGAGGAGATGCTAAGTTTTTGGGCAGCTCTGCCAAAAGAGATAAGACAAAAAATAAAAAATTCTAACTAAAGTTTAGGGGTAAACAGAGTTTAGAAAATGCGGACAGAAAACTGAGGAAGTATCATTGTTTGAGGATGTCACAAAACACCCAATATATCAAACAATATTTTCAGCTGTAACCGCATACCCATATCACCTTCAGTTTTTTATTTATCTTAAAATGAAAACTATTGTCATCTATGATCTCAAAATTTGAATGACCGATGACAAATTCCTAACCTAAGTATAGTTTTTAATCAAAAGAAGTTAGGAATTCAAATTTTGACCGAGTGCAGGGGACTGGTACCTGTGACGTAACAGTAGGCAGACGTCCTTTGCTGTCCTTCTAATTTAGCAACGAAAAACGTGACAAACAAATTACTTTAAACTGAATTTTTCTATTTTTCGCAGTGTTTTAAACCGTAGATGAAAAAATTTTTGTGTTGAAAGTGTTAGAAGTAAACAGTACCCAGGACTTTACAATGGAAATAATGCTCGGTCAAAACGATAGCTGTCCCGAAATTGTCTTAATTTGCACGTTTCAAAACTCAAAAAACGTAACAAGAATCGCCAAAAACGTTTTAATCTTATAAATTTAGTATCAATGAAGGGTTCTACTTTTCATCTAACTGATAAAAAATAACGACAATACAGGGACTTTAACTGATAGCATAGATCTATTTAACACCAGAGATCTTTTCACAAAGCGTACTTCAGTAGTTCAGTCATTTCCTGTTTTTCCCATGTTCTCCTGAATATAAATTGTTGTATTGTTGTTGCAATTTTGAAAATCCCTGAAGAAGATTGCTTTATACCATCGTGTGCTGCTCAATGGTTCATATTTTGAAAACTATTGTCTAATAAAATGTAGATTCCACTTGAGCACAATTTTGAACTAAGGAGCTACAGAGTGACCATTTCAAAAGTATTCCATTCATACCAGTTGGAAGGCGAAAAATTAGCCTCTCTTTAGAAAATCTCTTTTTATATACATACTGCGCATGTGTCCAACTGATAAGTTCGCAGCGAGGCAGTAAAGAAGGCTTTTATCAAAAGGAGACTGAAACAACAGACTTTAAAAACATTAAAATGATGCAATATCTTCAGATGAACTATCCGTAAACCTCAAACAGCATTTTGTACAATAAAGATATACTCGCATTTTATTTATAAAAACAAGTAAATTTTGCCGCGCATCACTATTTCGCTGTCTCCATGAAAACTTTTGGTTTGGCGAGATATTTTCATTAGTCAAGTAAACAAGGCAATTAATAAATCAGAAAAAAAAACAATAAAGGAATGAAACCGAGTCTAATATAGAGAAAATAAAGTAATCCTTAGAGCATAAAACGACGATCTAAAAGCTCAATATATATTCATTCAAACAATGGAGTGTAGTTTAAATGAAAAAGAGGGAGGGAGAGATATAAATACTATTTTTAAAATCAAATAAACGCCAATGTATTTAAAAAGATATAGCCATTGCATTCAAATCGTTCCTGCAAAATAGATATTCGTTGGTTTTTTCACGTATTAACTGATGTAATCCATCTTAAAATATGTTCTAAAACGGGATTTCTGCCGATATAATTCTAATTCATAGTATGTTGAAAACCCAAGTAATAGCTTTTGATTTGTGACAGGAAACTTATGCCATATACGCCAACTGATGTCAACAAAGTGGAAAGCTAAATGATAAGTTAAGCCATCGTTAACAACAAAGGGAGAACGTGGAAATTAAAACTAACTTAAAAGAGATGCATAATAGCAGTATGAACTATTTTAAAACCAACCGACAAATGGCGCGAGCAATATTTATGAGATTTGTAAGACACGCTTTCAAATATTAACTCCATTTAATGATACTACGTCAGTATCTATTAAGATTATTTTCGCTTTTTAAAAATTATATATAAAAAAGTCGATCAACGGTAGTAACAGATGTTATCGCCCTAACATGACCTGTTACAATCAATTATGTTGCTCTGCTATATCACCTTGGATCTGAATTTTTGATCTTTAACAATCATCAATATAAATTCACAACTAACAAAATATTTTATTTATTTAGCGCATAGAGCGTGCCGAGATTACTGCTGAGATTTCTTTGTATATACAAATCGACAAAGAATATTTAAAAAATTGTCTATTCTTATTCATAGATATCAGATTTGATATAAATAGTTAAATCTTTAACAAACTATGAAGTATATCTGGTTTTCTTATCCTAAAAAAAAATTGCCAACTTGCGGCTAACTTGTTTAAAGTCAAAACCTCTAATCTATCACGTCATAGAAAAATTTGTTTGTATTTATACATAGTTAGTACTCAGGGCTTTGTCTTTTTATTCCCATTTTTAAAGCTCAACTGGTACTAGATACTAAGGAAACACAGGCCTATCCTACTCGAGTGAGAGAACTCCTCTTTTTCCACTCATAGGACCGCAGTCATACTCAAGTTCAATACATAGAAAGACTGAAATAAGAGAAAAATATCATATATAAGCCCTTGGCGGGATTCGAACCCCACATCTTCGGTTTACTAGTCCGACGTGTTAACCACTAAACTACAAGGACCAACCACGCTGGCAACGTAGCCGGACAGTGCTATAGAGATGGTAACTGTAGGGATTCCCAGGGCGATATTTTTCTCTATCGGTAAATTGAACACATATCGATCTGACAGGAGTTACAAACGTTACCTGCACTCGCAAGGATATTAGTTTACATTGCAAATAAATTATCGTGTTCAACGCACGTTCTTTAGAGGAACTTGGCATTTTAGCAACACTCATACAATTAGGGGGTTATTACATTTTATGGTTTACTAATTCTTCCAATGGATCACTAAAATCGTACCTATAGTAGAAGATTAAGGCAATGGGATCGTACATGAGCAGTCTTGGCTGCACGGAGTCTTTCGACTGACTGAATGAAAATAAAGAAGCAAACCCGCACTTAGAACCTCAGAAAAAAATGCAATGGGAGTTAAGAATTTCACGTCTTCCTACCAGCAAGGAGAACAATGTTTTTCATCCATGTTTGTTGTGTTTGAAATTGATAATTTAAGATTTCTATTTACGTAACCAGTTGCCACCGCTGTTCTCTGTTAATTGTAGCCAGGTTACTGAAGGCTACGAGTAATAACACTGAGATTTTACTCATAACAATATTACTATCAAAGCAGCTCAATAATTTTAGTCGTAAGAAGAATTGGGAATTAAAAATGACAATAAAAATGCAAATGATTTTTAACATTTTCGTCAATTCGAACGCAGTAATTGAACTGTCAATCAAATAAAAAAGGGGGAAAAAGCAAAAGATAAAATAGCACAGGAACAATGGGTCTTGTTAATGAACAAGGAAAATATTTTTTTAAGATCAATCAGTTTTAATTCTGTCGTTAAAAGAACAAATCATAAACGGGATTTACTTATCAAGCAAACTGTCTTTTGCAGTTGTAAATTTACTAAAATAGTTTTAAAACTTGAAAAACTATCCGCAAGATCAGATATAGTTTTAACTAAAGAAACCAACCGAAGAAAAATTCTATGCAAATTAACTTTCTGAACTTTGTATAAATATTCAAATACAACTATAACAGAAGCATGATTTATTTAGTAGACGCTCATGTGTGAGTCTGTCAAAAATTCCCACATTACAAGAGATTTTGTCTCAATTCACGAATTCAATGAAAACAAGTTTTGGATTTTTGTAATTACTTAAAGAAATGCATTTTATTGTGCTTTTTCGAGTAAAATGTCTTGCAATACTCCACAAAGATTATCACAATTGTTTTGAAACTAAAATCTACACTTCGATTTGATCAGTTCTTATCAGATTCAGTATATTGTATTAAGAGACAGCCCCAAAACTAAAGCTGGCAATACAACTGGTGTTTTTCATCTGACAATCCGTTACTTTTTTTTCCAAAATAGGTGAATTATTCACAACAATAAAAAATGAGGGAACAAATTTAATTGTTGAGAAAACTGACACTATAAAGACATAAAAAGCGATAGCGCTAGGGCAGAAATAAAAATCCATACAAGAAGAACTTTAAAAAAAATTGTGTAAGTCAACAAACAATGATTCTAACAAATCTAAAACAACTTGTCGAGCAAAAAACAGAGTTAATTTACCCCGAAGGTGAAACCCTGATGAACATGAATTAAAATCTTGTCATCCACCAATTGATGTCCGTACAGTTGCATTTCCTAAATTTACTTTATGGTTCAGCTTAATGTTCTAAAGCATCCCATGTTTGTTGAGAAATTTCAGTTTAAGGCGAAATCGAGAAGGTCGGACGGCAGGTGTTAACTGGAGCGAGCTTACTAGTAATTAAAAACCATTAAATGCTTTTGAAATTCGGAAACACTGAGGCACAACATGTTTTTTGTTGCTGTTTTTCATATTTTCTGTTATAGGTTTTAAAAAGCTAAGGTGGACCGTTTCGATTAATGGTGCCGTGTGTATCTCATGCAGACCGAGTATTCAAGTTAAAACCGACTGAACAGGTGAGCAACTTTTGAAGCTTATAATAACGTCATTTACTGTTTTTTTCTTTTTTTCTGAGTTTATACTATGAAATGAAATGAAGAAGGGGCAGTTGAAACAACAATAAGTTTTAAAATGTTGTGCAAATTGCAATCATAGATTTAATGGTGTTGTAAAGCAAAACAATTAAGGACAAGACTTTGTTTCTGACATTTTGGTTTTACCGTTATCGCTTAAATTTCTAACTATATACTGAAACATATCCGATTTAATAGCGGTTTTTGCATAAAGGTTGCCTGTTGATTCAAGCTCTGAAAAAACAGAAATTTTAGAAGACAAAAGGCCCTTAATTTGATAGGTTTAAATTAAAGGAGGAATGAGTTTGTCTTGAAAACAAAATTGAGGCCTAACATGAAGTTTCCCGTATTCAATATATAGAGGATATTACATAGGTGCGCGGAGATACGGATTTTATCTTCGAGTGTTGAAAAAATGTTTCACGAGTGAGCGTAGCCCTCTGTTATTCTAATTCGATATGGTTGGATAGATGCCTTATCAGCATGGCTTATCTTGATACCAAACTGGCTGATATTTCCATAGAAGGTAACGAGCATTCATGTTTAGAAAGCAACCGATATCCATTTTCAGGAGGTCTGATGTTTTCCGTAATTCGCGATATCGAAGACTGCTAGTTGATTTTGAAACGGATTGAAGTCAAAAAGCGTGCGCCCAAAAAATAGAAAAAAACCTTTTTAAATTTAATGTTTTTTTTTCAAAAAATAAAGAGCATTTTTATTTTGATTTTCGATAAATACTAAAACAACACTCCCCCCCCCTCTCCCAAGGATCGGCGACTAGCGCTAGATATGATGTTTAGCACGTCTCGGTTAATATCCACCACTATTCACCTCCTTATATAGGAGATACTTGATAATATAAGTCTAATATGCATCCTGCATTCTGATTGGCTACTCTACTACAGGTCTAATTGCGATAGCCTACTGATAAAGAAAAGATGGCGGATCAAAACAGTAATGAACCCTCGAGATTATTCGCTATAATATCAGAGGATTTCATCGGTAACTTAATTTGTACATTCTTTATTGACCGATTATTAGGTTTATACTAAAACAATTAGACCTCTCGTCCACATGGACCACGTAGGAATAGCTCATCCTACTTACATTCTTTTTTGACCGATTAGCAGGTTTATATTAAAACATGCAATTTATAGACCTCTCAGCGTCGTGGACTACGAGTTTGAATAGCCGTCCATTCGCCCTCGAAGTCTAATTGTTAAAAAAAGAAATGGTAATTAATGCAATTTTCCAGCTTAAATAAGGGGTTGTGGGGGGCAGACACTGTTTAATCGTTTCCGTAACCTTTTTCTAATCAACCTTAAATCCGCTATAAATCTCAAATTAGTTTCTGCGAAGGACTCAGCTGTCGGATGAGTTAGCCTTTTTTTATTGAAGTGGAATCCACTATACATCTTTCTAGGGTATTAATAAGCAAGAAAAGAGCTGAATCCTTTATTCCCATTAAACCGGCACCTCTCCTCAGTTTCTGTAGCGTTAAGAAAATGAGAGTCTTTGACCCTCCCGGGACGGGATACTAATCTATTGCAGGTTAGCTACCAGCAAACACTAACACTCAATTACCAACCCCATAAAGATGGAAAACTAAGTTGGCATAGGCTGAAAAGAACTGAAAGATTCCTGTGTCACTGATACGTCATACATTTTCACTTCCGTATAAGTCAACCCAATTGCAGTAAAACTCCCTTTGCAATTGGTTAAAAAAACTAACGTCTTAATCTGAGCATAAAGCCACCAACCTCGCAAAGAACGATGGAGAGGAATCATCAGAGCGTATAAAACCAGTCGAACGATCTCCCGGTTCTGCTCCATAATTTCCTTGGTATCGTAACTTGTCGGCACGGCGAATCAACTGGTCAGCGTTAGGACCCACCAAATATCCGGGAATGTTATAATAAGCCATGAATTGCGACTCCTCTAGACTATGCACCATTGTGATGGCTTCTCTTTTCAGCTGCTCCAGATCCGTGGCGCATACATCACACTGGTCATGATGCCAGGACTTCATGTGTGTCTCGGGCATTCGGATTCGAAGAGCAATTCTTGACGACAAAGCCCCCTGGTAAAAGTTCGTATATGATTTTGATAGTTACTTTATAATACAACATGTTAAAAGTGAATACGACTACATAGTTAGCGTGTAGGTTACTATCTTGTAAGCATAGGTTTGGATTTTCATGAGATCCCTTTATAGCTTAGTGTTTGAACTGGGTTAGTCAGAACATCACCACCACCACCACCACCACCACCACCATCACCACCACCACCACCACCATCACCACCACCATCACCACCACCACCACCACCATCACCATCACCATCACCACCATCACCACCATCATCATCACCACCACCACCACCACCATCATCATCATCACCACCAACACCATCATCATCACAATCACCATCACCACCACCACCACGAGTAACATATCTACGAGGTTCTTGTTCGGAAAAATTCTGAACTATAGCATCGTAATCGGCAGGCTTTCCGAAAGTGACCGCTTACTGGGCGCTTGCAGAGTGAATAATTAACGAACTTGTTAATTTTCCAAGTACACGAATAGAAAAGGAAGCGCTTATATAGATCGAGTTTTAGGCTGGCATTTTGATTCGTTTACTTTGGCCTTGGCACAAATATCCGGATATTTTTTAAAGTATTCAAAGGTTTCTGGGATATATAAAAAAATTCATAGCCTTTTTGGCTTTTTTCCAGCTTTCGGTCGCTGTTTTCGTAATCTAGTTCAGTTGCATTTTTTGTTAAGTTTTCAGTCAGCCCAGAGGTTTCTTAAGTTTGCATTAAATTGTGCTCTGAAAATAGAGCGAATACTTCTCTTAATACTGTCATAGTCATACGGTCGTCATACACATGGTAGACAAACCAACTGTTTAACGCATTAGCCTAGTGAGAAAACATTAACCTTTGCATACATGTTGTTTTGAAAGTTGTGTATAGGATTCAAACTTGGCTTATTTTTAAAACAAAACTACGAGATATTTCGGGATATTTAGAGGAATTGTCGAGCTATTTAGAGAAACGTCTGGAAAATTTAGATTTTTTTGAGAAATTCCGAAAATATATTTAGCGGTTTTACGTGATATTTGCAAGGCTTACGTTCTCTTATGTTTTTTTCCTCAAAAACCGCTTGTGTTACATAGAGGGTTTGATTGAACCACCAGAACCACTCCTAGATCCGCCCGAGCGGCTCAAGCACTGAATTAAACTGTGACGCATTAAGGCGGCGAACTGAAATCGCATTTCGACATCCGCGTACTGCGAGCGTTTTTTTTAAATAAATTCGTTTAAACTAATCAAATTACCAAATTCAATTTTTAATTCTATTTATAGTGCTATCATTATCTGTTGTACGAAGCTGACATTTGCTTTGATCGATCCGACATTACCCATTAGACTGAAAAAAGTTCCTTGCGTCAAATCTCAGTTACCATATATACCAGCGCTGGTAACAACAATTGCAAGTGATAGTTTAGATATAATATTACTATTAGTGTAATATATATAAATGAACGCAAAGAGAGAGCCAACAATTTCGTAAGTATCTGCAAATATTAAAGTTGGTTTATAATAAGCTGGCATTGTTTTTAAAATAATTCCTACACAACAGCCACTGAGGGTAATCATTAATTTTCACTCAGATTTGATTATTTGTTTTTACATTTTACCGAACGTCCAATACATCTGTTGTATTATCTTGGATGAAAATGTTTGACATTGTTTTGGGTAAAAAAAGGGCCTGTAAAACTTGAACTGATAAATCTATTTAGCAATTAAACGAACTACTGAAACTATCTCGGAAAGAATGATAACCCATTTAAAAACTTTAACAAAATCTGCATTTTGAAAAAAGAGTTTTTCAAATCTTAATAACACAAGATCATTAAATAGAACATAATTGCTTTGTTTTTATCTTTTACTTTTGGTTTTTATCTTTCAAAGTAAACGACTCTGTGGCTTATTATGTACCGTTGTCGGGTGAAATTTTAGTACAAAACTTTGTACACCAAAAATACAAGTGCGTTCTGCTAGAGCCGACAAATTTAATCAATTATCCGGCACCATTATTGATATCGAAAACCTTCTTTAGTCTTGTTGTGTATGTATATTGTGGAATTTTGAGCTCATGCTGAGATGGACTTTTCAGTTGAGCAACAGCGAGATGACAGATCAATGCAATTCGTAAAGCACAATCTAAGGATGCGCTTAACCACTTGGACACTTTGATTATCCCCTCCAGCCTATTGACTGCTTCACAATCGATTGCCTCGGTTTCTTCGCGTTGAAAAAAAATCAAAGCTGGATAAGACGGTAAAATGAATTAAAATGAAAAAGATGTCAGATGAAAAACAACAAGTGTCAGCTGGCATGAAGCAGTCAGTCGTGGCAAGAGCGGAAAATGGATGGTATTGATCGTGCCAACCATCACTTTTTAAAATAGAAAATGGCAACATGGAATTAAAAATAAATAAATAACATGCAACTATTCCCAGCCCAAGTGGATAAAAAACCTTTCAGTGCTAATCACATAAGAACCTTTAAAAAGGATGAACTCGACGCCGACAACTATGGCAGAGAATAATAGAAAACACAATAGCGATTGCACGGAGTTGTTGACGCGAAAATTAAAACGCAAAATGATCTTTGTTAGAGTTCTTGGGACTACAAAGACAACAGACAAGTTTTTAGCTCGTGGAGAGCTATCGGGATAGTTTGGGAATCACGATGTCAGGCGTAAACAATAAAACCTTTGTAATCGATTTTCGATCGTCTAGGGTTCGGCTGGCGCATCCATGCATTCGTTAAATGGTCGTCAAGAATGCTCTTATTCGGCTACCGATGAAAGACGCTCAATATTTCGGTGTTCGGTACATGACCTCGCCAAACCAGCACATGTGGTTGATCACGTGTACAGTATACACTCTTTTTTATAAGACTAAAGAGCCTTTTTATAAGAACATGAGGCTGAAAATCGCCAAAAATTTAATAACATGTTAAGAACATTTATTTATGATGAAATAATTCATACAAAGTTATTGACAAACTTGCTTGGGCTTCTTGACTAAATTTTGCAGATAACAATTTTACATTACAGGTTTTTTATTTACCAAATTGCAGTTCTCAGGTATAGTTCATGAGACAAACTGGCAAGAATGACAGTATAAAGTACATGTACAAATCAATGTATACAGAAAAGTACCATATATGGTACATGTATTACTAATATTGTCTAAAATCAGTAAAGATGTTTTGAGAACATGTTTAAGAATACTTGACGCTGATATACCGAAAATATTTAAGAACGTTCAGCCTCAGGAGAAAAATTCGACGTTCTTATAAAAAAAAGAGTGTATATAAAATCAACGAACAACAGTCAAGATACAACAGCTCCCTCACACCAGCATCTTACTTACTCCACGAGCTTACCACAGGTAGCCCAGTAATGAACAACAGTCAAGATACAACAGCTCCCTAACACAGTATCTTACTTACTCCACGAGCTTACCATGTACCACAGGATACCTATTACTTTTAATGTTTGCATTGTTTAGTTTTATGTAGAAACATGCCATTTAAATGTTTTCTGCTCACAAAGTTGAAAGAAGAGAAAACGAAATTCTAATGAGCCCAACAATGAAGCCAAACGGAAATGTACTTTTTCTGAACTGTCGTTGTTAGAGGTGATTAATAACGACGGCAGTGACGATAACTAAACTAAACCATTGATTAGTTTTTACAAAAAATAACAGTTACGTGGAGAATATAGAAATTACTTATTTGATGATAAAATATTTTTAAGCATAATAATTTCATTTATTGTTAGCTATTGCCGGGTTCATTACATTTTCTGTTTGGCAATTTTACTAAGCTTTTCCTTTGTTTATTTTATGGCAAATTACATTTCAAATTTGTTTTAAGGGTTTAAAAAACTATTATTACAAGCATACTGCGTACGATTTTATTTTATTACTTTTTGACAAATAGCATTAAGAATGAGAAAACTTAAGTATTTATGGCAAACGCTTGTGCTAGTAGAAATTCAGGCTTTGTTTTTGAAAGAACCAATGGCAATTAATTTGATTTCTGTAACTGTAAGAGTTATAAAATTAGAAATCAGAACAAAAAGACGATTCACTGAAAAACAATTTTTTTTGTTATCCGACAATTTTACAAAATTCAAAAAAAACTTTTTCAGCCTAATCATGTTTTAAATTGGCTTAATTTTCGGCCAATCTGAGCCTCATTGTTCTTATAAAGTCGTTTCTTATAAAAAAAGCGAGTATAGCCTATAGGAAGTTTTAATAAATTATTACGGCTCCTGTTTTGTTGATATGAAAAAAGAGTCATTTTTGACAAGTGGTAAAAGGTGAATAGAATGGTAACATTTATGCCAACGGTGGTGATAGTGGAAATACTCTTTATAACAGAAAAAAAACTAATCAAAATGAAGACCAAGGACGAAGCAAACTGATTATTTTTGTTTCTCTTTAGAGTAAAAGCAAAAAATAATACAACTGAACAACTAGCTTTAGAGATTCGTCAATTGAATCAAAACTAAAAATAACTGACATTTGTTGATGCATAAAATTAAACAATATTTTCATTAAAACACACAAAATGCTTTCCTTGTGAAAATGACAACCGCAGATTTCTTTGAATACATGATTATTCAATAAAGAAATGATTTTTCAGTCGCAGATTTCTTTGAATAAATATATGATTATTCAAGTTACAAAATGAATGTTTATTCTTACAACATGAATAAATATCGGCAATACTCGTTTCTATTACATTTTGTAATAATGAAAATATTGCATATCGCATAGCGAAAAAATTTTTTCGTAGGGTAGGAACAAACAAAACAAAAAAAATTGTGGGAAAATTAAACGACGCAGCAGATATATGTCAGTGTCAAATAGAAAAGCGCACTTGACTGCACAAAGCAACGCTATTGGAAATGACAACTCTTAAATTGATTTCACATTTGAGACCCATAAATGTCAAACCGTTAGAAATAATTTATGATGACATTTCACACTGAATGTTGAGATAGCGGCTTTGTTTCTTAACACAATTATTTGTGGTGAAATCTTGCTTTGAAAACCATAGTATCAAAAGAATTGCTTAGGGCTATGGTTTTAATGACTTTAATAAGTTTAAATTTTATAAATTAAATGTTTTATGTAACATTTTATTTTTAACTCAATTTCTAGAATTGAGATAAATCATTATAATGCAGACGAGATGGCGCCAATTTTCAATTTACCTTTAAAATAAAATTGGAGGAAATGGAAATGTCTCGATGGTTTGACTTCTGAGATCGGAAGCGTTTGATCTTTTGTACTTTACAAATTTCACAAAAAAATATTGCAACCTCTTTGCTAATGGCACATTTTCCGCTGCGTTTCCGCAATCGGCAATCATCAAAAACAAATCACATTTCCTGTTTTGTACAAAGCTTGACAGTCTGCTTCGAAACTTTTTATCAAATCCTTGTGATCATAGAAAAAAGACTCTTTTGAAGTTGTTGACAAATTAAGTTATTTGAGTTCAAAATCGCTGAATGGAAAAACTTGGAAACTACAGGTTTCGTTTACAACAAGGACGAACAGCAAAAGTTCATAACCTTGAGCATGATACTTCAATAACTGAATTAACCAAAACTTATTTTAATCTCATAAATTGTCTTCAATATTTAATTAAAATTAAAACCTTCTTTATTGTCAAATCTGTCAAATTTAATGTCTGTTTTGCACCCAAGTTTTCTTCCACACTTCCAAATTGTGTTAGACTGTTTGAAGGACACTCGAATGAACTCTCGTCACCTCCGCAATTATTTATACATATAATATATATGAAACACGAGATGAGCAGATACTTTTTCTCCCGATATTGTTGACGGAGCCACTAGAGTATAGATTATACACCAAAGTTTACTGTCTTAGTTAAGCTTAACGACTTTATTGTGTTTTTTAACAATTCTATCATTAAGTTGTTATATCATAAGCTATTTAAAACAAAGCTATCACTTAGCAAAATTATAATTAGTTTTCAGCATTTTGATTGTTTTATTTTTTTGGTACAATCAAGAGCAAAAAATTAAAAATTGTATTTGATATTTGATTTGAACTTTAAAGATTCTTATATATAGTATGCCTCTAAACTAACTTATACCAACTAAACGATTCTAAACGAAGAACTGAACAACTTTAGGCGGCAAATTCAGTTCAAAAGAGCAACAAGTTTCTTGTATCCTTTCAAGAAATAATAGCAGTTACAAAGGAGACCACATTAAAATTCTGTTTTTGTGGTAATCTAATTTTTGTTGTTGTTTTCAATTCAAAATCAGGCAATAAAATTAAAAACTAAAAGGAAGTGAGTTAAAATTGTTACTCCCTATAGAAACACGTTCATATTGCAACCAGATATCGCTGAGTTTTAAGGCCAAAAAGCATGACATATAGAAAGCATTGATTTATACAAAGTAAGTCCAACTTGCCATAATATTTTGAAAAGGCCAATAAATTTTAAAAGTGAAACTATATGTTTTAGTATCTTCGTTTTATGAACAAAAAACGAAGTGCAAGGGAATGGGAGAGAAAGTGAAAACATGGAACTGACTCAACAACTTCGCTGAGATTATATTGACATTTACATCATAAACAGATTGAAAACATTGCACTTCCAACATTGAGATAAATCTTCTCAAATACCCCGACCACTCCTAGTTACTGTCAAGATTTTCCACCTGAATTCCTGCGGTTTTCATTTACAAATGATTATTGTTGGCATGTTGCGGTACAAAATCTCAAGAACCTTCAGCAAATATATTTTTTAGTTTTTTTTTTTCCTTTTTCGTTTCAGTTTTAGCGTAATCTCATGTAAAGAAAAACATATTTCTTCCTTTTACTCAATTTAGCAATTATTTTTAAATCAATACACTTGTATGACAAAAATATTTACAACATTCTTGAAAGGGAAATTCACACTATAAATGAACTACAAAACAATGCGTACTGCTAATGGTATAGAATAGCTGTTGTCACGTACCGTGTTTAGATTTTTCCCAGTGTTTAAAAGACTTTGCAATTCAGGAAGAATTGATCGTAGAACTTGTCTCTTCAATTCGACAAGGCGATTGTTGCATTTTTCACACATCACCCCTGGCAAAAACGATGCCCTTGAAGGAGCTTTCACAATACGAGTTCCGGACGAAACTGGTTTTATAGTTGCTGCTCTCATTTCGGCCATCTGTTGGGAAAAGAGTTAAAGAGTTGTTTTAAAAACATCAATTTTATTCAACGTTATCAGAGGTAATACAAGCAAAACACGCAAGGTACAAAATGATACCTTGGTAATGACAAGAAAACAACACGCGATCAAAGCGTTCTCCTAAGGCAAATAGTTTGAATCAAAGCAAAATGGTTTTTCATTGCGATAAAAAGATATTAGGAATTCACGTCCTGGTAGGTGAAACTTCAATCGGTTCACACTCCGGCAAATTGGGTTAGCCAGCTTTTGGGTTGAAAAGCCGAGATTACAGCTTTTTCAAGTCCCATAATACAAAAAACCTTCTTTAACTAGTGTAAGCAAGGAATGACTGCGTGATTGTAAGCTCGTTATGATATCTGAGTGATTTCGGTAATTTGTTGACTGATAGGAAACCAACAGAGTATAGCTCAGCCCTGATTAAATGTCTATGTCACGATTTCAGTGTCACACTTATATATATAAATATGTATACAAGAAAAAGTGACTCGAGGTTTCAAAGGACACTTCACATTATAGAGTAATAAACCATTAATTACACCAACCCCGATTAAAATCTTTAAGATAATTATAGCAGGAAACACTGAGAAAGGAGCTCCATTTTGTGTGGCATTTAACTTTTATTTGACTTTGGCCTTTGCACAGTTCAAGCGATAAAGATGGCGAGAGTTAGAAAACGTTATTGTATATTACTAACTTTACTACAAACCCCATCTAGCTTTTCAATACCAAATTAATTCATCTTGATAGAAGTAAAGACTTACGATGCATGTGAAACGTGTAAATAACTAAATTAAACTGGCGTTGTTGTCAAGTTTGGTTCCTCGATGATGTACAAGTCACGCAATGTTTCATAAGTATTTTGAGTATTCCTATGCTTGTTTTCCGGCTAAGTAAGCGAGGTTTTGAGTATTTTCACTTTGGGAAAAACGTTTTTTGTTCACACTTGGAATACAGCCAAAAGCAGAGTCGCATGAAAAGCTATTCATGAAGCCCGAAGCTTTTTTACATAAATGCAAGTATATTTCGGTCTGTTTGTGGCTGCTTTGCGGTTGCGAAGTGATAACGCAAAGTGCACAATGGCTATTCACTGGCGCAGCTGCACAAAACCTCTGCTACATTAATTTGATAACTGTTACAGAAGAAACTATACATCGCTAGTTATATATATAGTACTGAACCTTTTAAAAAACTCAGTTAAGCTCACAAAATAATTTATTAAGTATTTTCTGAGCGCTTTCCAGGACGCTGTATATGTAGTTTTGAGAAAGTAAAGAAAGCTGAAGTGTTGATGGGGGTTTTGGGATGGTGTGTTGACTATATTGATTCGATGACAGCTATGTCCGGCTAAACCTCACATTTGAAAACTTTCAATTGCGCTGAACACAAAATAATTAAATAACCCCATTCATATGATTCGCTATAAAAAAAGTACATTAACTAGGAATTTGTCGTAGATTGCGAATTAAATGGACGTTTTGAAATAGTTTGAGATTTTGAAAGATAATCAAACATGAAAACCTTTCATAAATAATCTCTGGGTGATTGGTCAAACGTTTTTTAATAATTGAAACGGTAAATTATAACGGCGATGTCTGTTGTCTTGTTAACAGTGATTGGTTAAATAATTGTTTCTAATTGCCGGATACACTCAAAGTTTTCAAATAAAAATTAGAATACATTTAAATAAATATTGCGCTTAAGAAGAAGCTAAGTAGACTAATCTTTAATTCAACCGATCAGGAAAACAAAAGTCATTATAGTGAATATCAGAAAGCAATTTAACAGCTCTAAAAAGACTACGCCAAAAAAGCATCAAAAGTCTGAAATAAAACGTTTGTTTTCACCAGGATAATGTATTCAGCAAATAAGAGGGAGAAGGGGATGCAGACAAAGACATCACAAGTGCCAAATAATCAAAGCCAGACACGCCTTCCTTGCAACCATTCAACAACCCTCCCTCTCCATAATACGATCTGGATCTTGAACACCGACCTGAAGTCAGTCCTACTTTATGGATCTGAAACAAGGCCGGTAACCAAGACCAACAGACACAAACTCCACAAGACATTTTTATCATCAGTGATCAGATGTCTCGGGAAAATGTTCAACTTCGGGAGGTAAAAAAATAGTCCTCGGCAAACATTTGTGGGTAAGACAAGACAGAGACAAAAAATAGTTAAATAGAAAACGGGAATGGATAGGTAACGCGCTAGCAAACCAGCATCAAATGCCACAACGTTGGCTGTCCTGAATGGAATAAACAAGGAAAGCACCGAGCGCAAGGCGGGTCAACGAAAACAGACCTGGCGAGGGATCAAGGAGTTTCAACACACAGGTGAAGGCTGCCGGAATAACCTAGGTCGAGCTAAGGGGGATCTCCAGGAACTGCGTGCGTTGGAGGGGTGATGTTGTGATCCAGTGATCCCCAAGGAGTAAAAGGCATAAATAAAAAACTGCAACTCTATACACATATATTAGCAATACAATGAACTCTATTAGAATAAAAATAGCATAGTGATCATAGTCCGGCTTTTTGTTCTCAGTGAAATTGTATGAATGTGGTAGTAACTTGGGGAAATCTTGTTAAGCCAAAATAATTTTAGTCACACATGGAAGAGTCACAAAGCAGCATGCTTGCCAAAGTAGTAAGACTAAGAGACAGTTCACGGATAATCAACGTATTTAATACAATCTTTGTGAATGAAACAACACGACTTTTCAAAACTGGATTGAAATGACATATTGATTGTTCTATAATTGATATTTTGAAATTTGCTTAGTGTGTGTATTTAAGCATTAAAACCGGCCAAGAATAAATTATGATAATATTTACCAAATATTACCAATACAATAGCAAAAACAACAACAACAAATATATAACAAATTTATAAAATTTCACCGTTCGTTTTTATAGGGATGTAAATGTGTTCAAATGCGTTTTAAGAGCGAGTAATTAGTTTACGGTTCATAGCTAGCCTCATAGTCCATGCTTAAACATAGCTCAAACTCTTACCTTTTACTTACAAGTGACTCAACTATCAGTTAATTCATTACGTTCCCTTAAGAATATGTGACACAAATGGCTTCTTCGAAATTACAGCTACCCTGTGATAAGTTCTTGTTTTGAAAACTAATAACTTTACACTGATGTCGCTTGTTTGAAGGTGTTACCTTCATCTCAGTAATATACGGAAGTTCGTGGGTTGGTTCCCACCTGGAGTTTCCTGAGCACATTTATTATATTACTGATTTCTTTGTATTTGTGAAACATTCTGAAAAAAAGAAAAACTGTCCAAAAATAAGACTACTGATCTTTAACACTACTCAGCAGCTTTCCTGTGGCAAAGCGAAACACCAGCAAGTATCTGACATTGAATTGATATAATCGGAAAAATAACTGTTTTTGTAAAGGTTTTTTAAAACTTTTTTTATCATTTATGTATACGATAGAAATAATTGAATTGTTATTCATTTTTATATTGAACAAGCAGTGCGTGGCTTGACAGCATATAGTGACTCTTACATCACGTGGCCACGATGCATATAATGAAAACAAGCGTATACATCCCTCTGAGAAGGACAATATGTAACATTTCCCTGCTGTTGCCCTGCTGAGGCGGGATTCTCTTGAGCCCCGCTTTTATTTAAAATATCTTTTATAGGTGCAGGTGTTGTTGTTAATATCTGTCTCCTCTGTCTGGTCCCCAGCTCTAACACGGCCCAGCTCTAACACGGCCCAGCTCTAACACGGCCCAGCTCTAACACGGCCCAGCTCTAACACGGCCCAGCTCTACCAAGTTTGTGCGACCATCTCTGACTCCTCATTCCATCATTCTGTGGTGTTGGATCAGTACCAGAGTACTTGGCTGTTATATGGGTCTAAAACATCGTTTGCTTTTGACAATGAATTTAAAAGTAATTTTTAAGTATGAATGGCAATTGAGGGAAGAAGAGCTAACGGAAATTAGTATGTAAGCCAGTGAGAAACGTTATTTTTCAAGAACTCACCCATACATGCAACAGCAACTATAAATCATATTTACAGTTTACTAGAAACAGTCGCGTGTTCATCTTTTGTGCAAAGATGCCGATGTAACGCCGATCCATAAAATAAGAAATAAACATTCCGTCCCATTTCTTTAACTTCAATCATTTCAAAGGTTGCAGAAAAATTCGTAGTTGACCGTCGTTAGTATAATTAGTTTTAATTGTTATGACTTTTTCGGTTGAAATCCACAGACGAAACCGGATCTACTACAAAAGTCGTGTTTTTCGACTTTGAAAAGATTTTGGTTTGATAGATCATTCTTATCTAATCCAAACATTTAATGTATGATATCCAGAACCAGCGAGGTGTAGCATCATCCTTTTTTTTTTATGATTAACCAAAAGATTAATTGTGACTCCTGCGCGAGTTCTATATATAAGGCACCAATATGGGCCAATAGCTGTTATTATTTTGAATAACAATCCGGTTGTGACTGATGCAATTCTTTGGAAGTACGTAGATCTTAAGGCCCGTTTAAACGGATCAAACATGTTGGTCAAACATCATCAAACATTGTTGGACGCAACATGTTTGACCC
>JAOTRI020159850.1:0-20108 GCA_028564885.2 Zoanthus sanctaehelenae
ATTTAATTTACATGTGATGGAAATGATTATATTGAAATTAGGAAGGTTATCTAAAATTTATTTATAAGAGAATTTGAAAGGGATCTATGGTACATACCATCTTTTCTTTCTCTTTCCGTTCCATTTCTGCAAGTTCTTCAGGAGTTGGCCCTAATATAGAAGGAAACGAATTGACACTGTCATACCATCTGAACAGAATTGCAGATAAATATAAAATCTGCCAGCGGCCATAACATGATTTGTATGTCAATCCGTGAAACAACTTTTTATAGATGTACAGTTTTTCAGTAGGGAATTGAGTTTAAACTATCTGCGTAGAAAGGCACGTTCTTAATTTGCTGTAATATGAGCATAACGCCATTATACCTAGGCTGACAGGTACACAAAAGACTGTTTATTTGACGCATAAAGAACTTTACAAGAACTTCGATCAACCACGTACGGAGGTTTTCTTGAGAAACTCACCGTAATTTCTAGGTGATCCCATCAGTTTTTTAATCTGTTCCACTGTTTTCACCATCTTTTTGGATGTGTCTGTTGTGATGTCTGCAAGACATGGAGGTATAAAAGGTAAGCATAGCACTTTATGTCAGGTAACTTTCATTACTTTATTCTTGAAGACGAAAGTATTAAGTATTGCTTCACTCATCCTTTTGATTTAGGAACAAATTAGTGAAGGCCACCTGGGAACTAGCCTCAAATTTCCCACCCCTGCTGACGACAGTATCTTCTTCTTCTCATAATGCGTATTCGTTTCGACTTTTCAGAAACTAACAAAAACAACAGCAAACGCAAATGAATGGAGCATTATAGCACAGAAAAGCCAATTTGTTTCCATAAGGAGAAAAGTTGTAAAGGATGCTTTAATTCTATCGACTGAAGGTTGGTTAGGAAATTTGTCCCTTATTTTCAGGCAACCTAATCTCTGAAAACAAAAATCAACTCCCGGAAGCAATGTGTTAAAAACTTCAATACTTATTATCTTTTGTAATTTATATCAACAAAAAGGCGGCAATAAGGAGATATATGGAAACCCAAAAAGATAAGTTATCTGTTGTTGGCAAACCTTGGGCAGTAGTAGAGGCTGGCGTATTGAGGTTGGAGCGCATTAATCTAAGAATGATAAGATGAGACCGTGTAAATTGTAATCTTGAAGGATAGAAAGCTTTTTCCAGAGCTAAGGGTCCTTGATAGCAATAGGAATGGCATTAGAAAATGCAGATTGTGGTGGTTTGGCCATGCTGAGAGATGCAGTGATGATAGGTTAGTGACGAAATGCTGCGATACTCACAATAAAACTTCGCTCGATTTCATGCACGTGGCTTGCCTGGACAACATCCATCAGTCGTTCAGGAAAACATTTCCGGTTACTTTTACTTCCGGTTTCCGTTGCTTACGCTACAAATACATGTTTCCCCTCAGTTCTCAAGGGGCAACAAAGAACTCGAAAGACTTCTCACTAATTCTAGGATGGTGATTTAAAGATCTCTGAAGATTGATCAATGATCGTGCGCTGGCACAAAATCGAACTGGGTGGAAGAAAGCCGTTAAGTACATCCAACCATGCAAAATAAACGTTTGTAAAAAATGCGAATTATAATGAAGATTACGTCTTTTGAGTGTGTTCTTAGTCAAACAACAGTCTTAGTAACGACTTGATTATTAAGTCTTTAATAATTAATAATTTAATTATAAAATAATAAATAAATAATAAAAAGTAAGAATTAATTTTCTTACTTAATTAAGTAATAAAGTAAGTATTAATTTTAACATTTAAAATATTATTATGATAACAAATATTGCTAACAATAAGACTATTACTTATTAATGTAAGATTTACATTAATAAAACGTCCAACAAATACACTTATGTTTAGTCAACATTTTTGCATTACACAATTTTCTTCTTCTTTTTTTATTAATTTGGAACACACTAACAATTGAACTAATTATATCGAAGCTGTTTGAATCTATAGTTCTACCTCTTCTCCAGTTTACCATGCAAGCAACCGTTGCTAGCACGCCAATATTTTTGGTCTCAGACTGATATGACAAAAACAAACTGGTTTGAAAGAAATAAATTTAAAGAAACATCAAAGCCCTGATACTCACCAATATGATCGGGATGGATCTCAAGTTCATCAAAGTAGTTCAAAACGGTTTCATCCTCAGTGTTCAGAGCACGAAACTCGAGAAGTCGCCGCATTAGACCTGAATTTAGAAAACAGTATATATATAAGGTCCTTATAAAAGTATTTAGAAATGTAGCAAAGCAAAATCCTTTCACGAGCATAGAGGCCCAAAGAGTCTGTGCTTATCTCCGGATTCAGTAGTGTTAAGCGGATGAGAGTCTTTGACTACCCCTGGACGGGACACTAATCCATCACAGGTAGCTGCTATCAGACGCTGGTACTCATACTGCACTAATTCGAGTATGTTACAGTTGAATGACAAAACTTAAAGCGAAAAGCCACATGTTTTTTTGGGAAAAAATATTTTACCTACCATATGACGGCCATCTTCAAATAGTGTTCGCACACATTTAGTTTGATGAGACCCGCTCTCTTTTGACTCTTGAAGAATATTCACCATAGCTTTATGAACTCTCGCTAGAGCTATGCTTGAGTGGAAGTCATATAAACTCAAAATGTGTGCACTTTGCAAGCTTTAAAATTCTGTTGGAGCTCATTAGGTATAATAAAAGCAAAGCGATACAAAACGCCCTGTCACACAATTATAAAGGTTTCTGTCGCAGAAAACACGGCCGTACTTAACAGAATACAAACTTAAATCTTTGACTGCATTTTGGCCAGGAAGGGGGTAGGGAAGGGGGAACATATGTTTAGCAAGTTAAATAAGCAAGGACTTTCTAAAATGCCAGCTTTTTTAGCCACCACTAAAATGTTTAGCCATAATTCTATAAGGTTGAGTGAAACTGATTTGTATAATCTAAGTGTTAACAGCTTATGAGGTCGACCATTCAAACTCGTAGTTCATGAGGACGGAGGTCAAATTGTTTTAATATAAGTCTATTAATAGGTCAAAAAATGTATAAATTAAAATATTGATAAAAATTCCTCATATTATAACAAAACGGAGCTCATTATTATTGAAATCTTCCATCGTATCCCTACTATCACAAAGAGATCTCTAGTAAAGTAGCCAATTAGAATGCAGGATCCTTATCAAATTGTTAGTATGTTTATATACTATAAACTTTATACATATAACTCTTGTTCCATTAAAAATTAATCAGTTTGAGAAGACCAACAAATTTCTATATCGAAAAAAAGTTTTTTCTAAAAGTTTTCTTTAGAATTTAGCTCTGCCATCCTCGCTATAACCTTGACTGTAGTTTAAATGATGAATATCATTCCTATAGAACGAGAGCACTAATATGTACTGTATGTACTGTACTAATATGTACTGACAATATTCTCGTTTAAATATTCAATATAATTCATTCTCTTGATTTGGTGTTAGACTGTGGAATTCCATACCCCTAAAACACCAAATCATTTTCCAAAAAATTTCTCAAAAAAGAAAAAAAGAAGTAAAAGACGTTAATGAACCCTTGATGTAAAATTAATAACTGAAATAAATACGTTGTTTGTTGTTCCATCGTAAGAGTGGCTTCCACATCTAGAAACAAGCACTTCCGTTGAATATTATGAATAGTATGAGCCATGACGTTAGGTATAATCACTGCGGTTTAAGGAATTTTGGAAAATAGAGACCTATCGCATCACTAAACTGAAGCATGACCTATTTCTTACCTTCCTCGGTGTTGTGTGTCCCTGCTACAACACTTTCAGGGAGATTCATCACACGCTCCTTCAGGAATTCATCAGTTGCATCCAAGGACACCACTACCTCTGTTCAAACAGTCACAAAAAATGAATGTAACTAACAAATTCAAATGTTTTATTAAAGAGTCACTTAACAATTACACTTCGAAACTATGGTAAAAGCATAACGCTTGTAGAATGTATGGTAATTTTAAGGCGTAAAGCCTGCTATTAACGTGGCAAAAATGCCCAAAATAAGAGGCTTAGCTACTAGCACGTTTGTGCTATTTTTACTTGAGTTCAATTTATGGCCATAGTGCCCAATATTGTGGATTCAAGTTAACTACTAGCACGTTTGTGCTATCTATACTTGAGTTCATCTTTATAGTCATAGTGCCCAATATTGTGGCTTCAAGTTAGTTACTAACATGTTTGTGCTATCTATACTTCAGCTCATCTTTTTAGCCATAGTGCCCAATATAGTGGCTTCATTTTAGCTACTAGCACGTTTGTGCTATCTATACTTGAGTTCGTCTTTATAACCATAGTGCCCAATATTGTGGCTTCACGTTAGTTACTAACACGTTTGTGCTATCTATACTTCAGCTCATCTTTATAGCAATAGTGCCCAACATAGTGGATTCAAGTTAACTACTAGCACGTTTGTGCTATCTATACTTGAGTTCATCTATTTAACCATAGTGCCCAATATTGTGGCTTCAAGTTAGCTACTAGCATGTTGGTGCTATCAATACTTGAGTTCATCTTTATACCCATAAAGCCCAATATAGTGGCTTCAAGTTAGTTACTGGCACGTTTGTACTATCTATACTTGAGTTCATCTTTATAGCCATAGTACCCAATAAAGTGGCTTCAAGTTAGCTACCAGCTCGTTTGTACTATCTATAGTTGAGTTCATCTGTAAAGCCATAGTACCCTATATAGTGGCTTCAAGTTAGCTACCAGCTCGTTTGTACTATCTATACTTGAGTTCATCTTTATAGCCATAGTGCCCAATATAGTATACTATACTTGAGTATAAGAGTATTTGACTTCACCTAAAAGGGATACTAATCTATCGCAGGTGAGCTCTAAGCAGACATTAGTAATCATTTACCGACTTTGAAAAGATTGAAAGTCGAGTATACCTTTAATGCGAATCTTGGCATGATTGGGGATTGAGGCAGTGACCATATATGTCAGCTGCTTGAATCATGCAACTATAATGGACAGACCTCAGTCTGACAGGCCTGCGTGTTCCTTTCGTGTATCATTACAATGACAAACTAGCTTGCATTGGTAATACGTGCAAATTACACAATGAGTATAAACAGTATTTTTCGACTTTCTATGGATAAATCTAGAGATAAATCCTTCCACAAATTGCTTCCCTAATTCAAAATACTACAGTTCTAGCAGTAGACGATTGGCATTTTTCCTGAAATACTGAAAACAAATTGGGACCTTTTAAAAATGTTGTATAGGCCTTTGTGTAAAACAAAAGTCGACAAATATAGATAACTGATGGGTTTGTGGACAGCTCAACGGACAGGTCAATAAATCTAGAAAATCTAAATCTGTCACTATGCAGCCCAAGCACAGTGCCACTCGCGTGGCGCGTAAAGTAATCGCTCATTGTATATTTATACGAGAACTCCGCGTAGAATGCGCGTAAAAAGTCCTTTTCTAGAGGGTTGTACTTTTCTTGTTATATCGGCTGTTGTATTGGCCGTGAATGGAAAACAATAATTTTTTTGTGAAAATATGCAGTGATTTTAAAATTGCGAAAAGGTAACGTTACTTGCAATAAGTCAACTACGGTCTGTGGATTTTGTGGCAGAAGTTAGAAAATTTTAATATTTTTTGTTCCTTTATACGTGAATGTGCCTTGTTCGGGGTAGAACAGGGTGTATAAATCATGGAATTTTGTCTAGAACAGGAAACAATATTCTGCAATTTTTCCAAATCGTTTACAGTAAACACTCGCGTATAAGAACCTAGTGATTTAAGAACCTACAGGCTGAAATTGGGTATTTTAGTACCCACCAAATATATAAGAACCAATTTAGGCTGGCAAAGAACAATAGGTTCTTATACAAAAAAACACTCTTGATTTGTAGCCAAAATACTGGATTTTAATTGTTAGAAATTGTGAAATTTCTGAGAAACATCATAAAAATTATTTGTTTAATAGAAAATCTTATAAATACAGAGTATAGAATACTGCATAAAATTATACTGGTGTAGCCTTGGGACTTGAATCTGTAGAGTGCCCTGACTTTTGCTCCGGTGAAATACACATAACTGCTTGTCTTTTTCAGTCCAACTGTAACAGTGATACCCAAAGAAAATGTTTGTTCTTTCTGTGCTTCAATCATTTAGGAATTTTGACATACTAGTACTACACTAGTTCTTTGAATGGTATCACTATGACAACTCCTACAAATAAGAACCTACTAAGAACCTAATCAGCCTGAGTTCGGAAAAACTACCCCAAAATATAAGAACCCATTCAGCCTGAACCCAAACATTATAGCTTCTTATACGCGGGTGTATAGCTGCATACTTGAAGTATGAATTCCTTTAGCTACTGTTTTTTCTTGCTATCCATCAGCTTATATCTTTCTCGGGCCCTGATTATATGAGACGGGATGGCTCGATTAAGCGGGCTGAAAACTAAACCTTAGCCCGGTATTACATGTAATCGCGAGCCAAATTTTTACAGATTTTATGGGGACAGCCGGGATCTCGTTAGAAAACCTCAGCCCGCTCAACCGGGCCAGCCCGTTCCATGTAATAAGGGCCTCGGTGAATGAATTTTTTTCTTCAAACGTTCACAACAGGTCAGTGAGCACGCCGTTTTAATGTAACTGTAAACATATAAACAACGAAAAGATGTTTTGAACCAAGATAATTTTTGAAATTGGACGACCAAACATGTTCCTTATTTGAAATTTTCATACAGTGTGCATGTGATCTTAAATTTAAATTAATCTCAAACTACTCACACTGACAACTTTTTCAAAACCCCAAACTTCAGCGACTCGTAATCAACGGACCACGACTATTGCGTGGAACAGAACAGTGGCTCGTGCAGCGTTAACATGAGAACCAGGTTTAGGTACAGACATAACCCATCGCATTTCTAGTACACTCCTCAACCCAGAATTCCTTGCGGCCGTACACTGCATTTATTTCTACAGTAAACTTTGTAAAACAGCTAGATATCTGGGTGTGAGCAATCAAACTTCACATAATTATCAAGTTAAAGTCTCAATTCGTTTTTTATCTTTTTGTAATCCAGGTTGAACATTCTAATTCAAGGCACGATTTCCAGATCAAACGTTAATTAACTTTGAACTCAATTTTTTTTGTTTTCAAGCTTGATATCCATAAAAGTAAATATGTTATTAAAATACTTTAGTTATCAGTTTTTAAATTATTGGATTATGATCTCGTTAACATTAGTGATTTATGAAATTATTTATTTAGATTATAAAATTTATACGATCCATTCTGTTTGTATTTTGCGTTCTATTTTGTCGATAATTTTATAGTCATATTTTTTGATGTGATTAATGTTAAATATGGAGAGATATAGACAAACATTGCTCCGTTAAAGCGGATCATTATTTGAGTTCAAGATCTTTTTGAAGAAAGAAAACATTGTGCTCATCTTGTTTTCTTTAAGCGTATTACTTAACTTATCATATTTTGTTATGATGTCGCAGACGCCGACCCTTGTCTTTTAAATAATGGTGGTTGTTCTCAAATTTGTTCTCCCCAAAACGGCAAAGCCCAATGCAGTTGTAAAGCAGGTTTTACTTCGTTTGCCAATGGCTCCATATGTTTAGGTAAGGACATCAGTTATGTAAGTAAGTGCTTACCTTGTCTCACTATCAAGTTAAATATTCCTAATTGTCACCGTAGTTTAGAGGCCCATTTAAACGGATGAAACATGTTGCAAAATGTATGCTTACCCGTAGCTAAAACTTTTTCAGCGAGGGAGGGGGGGGGGGAACGGGGAAATCTTAAGGATCACTAATATACTAGCAAAAAATATCGTATTTCTTTCCTTCAAAATGCTACTGAAAACTTTTTTTATGGGGGGGGGACATGTGACCTCCCTCCCCCTGATAGCCGTTCGGCTATGGTACGACCCGTTTGAACAGCGTAATCAAAATGTTGGATAGTGTTGGACGGTGTTGGACGGTGTTGAACGATGTGAGATAAAGTTTGAATTTGTTCAAAGTGAACGATGTTTGGTGCCATATACGCTTGCGTGATCGAAAATAAGCCATCTGGTTAAAGTGACTATGTCATGTTTTTTTTTGTTTTTTAGTAGTTAGATATGTGTATAAAATCACTGTATTATCAAGAAGTCTTTATATTCATAAACATGTTTTTTAAAGGCCGTAAATATTTCTTAATTTTGTTGAAAAAGTATTACGGGGACTGGAGTCTAATCAACTTCCTGTGACGTAAAATTGTTTACCTCACACAACCACGAAGTGCGTGGATAAGTCTATTTTACTCGCTTATCATTCCATTCTGGTGCCGTTGGGCGCTCAACCAACACATAGTCTTCCACCTTTCTTCCTTGCCTGATCTGTGGCCCTGTTGAATAATGAATAGTGTTTCGGATTAACAACTTGACGTCACAGTTGTCAGTGGACTTGTTTTTTGCTGAAATTGCGTATTTCAAAAGACAAAATCCTGTTAAAAAGATAACATGTCGCGAAAAAAGGTAGAATCCGTATGTTTGACATATTAAACTACAAGAAACAGTAAGAAAATTATGTCATATGCACTTTAGAAACATTCATGGACTTCATGGACCTGATACCGAGATCCAGCATTGTTGGATAACACCTTCCAACAATGTTAGACAATGTTTGACCAACATGTTTAATACGTTTAAACGGGCCTTTATACTACTATAACTGTTTGTATTGTTCATGTGATTTCTCATTTTCTATCGTAAGTAATTTTGAACATTACTGGTATACCTGTGGCAAGCCTAGTCCTGGTGAAAGGTCCTAATAGTGTCAATAACATGAACACAAAAACTTTTATTCCCTAGTTAGAGTAAAGTATTCGTTTACTTCGCAATTTTTGTAGACTTAATGGATTCCCTAACAAGAAACAAAACCTGGCAAAAGAAATGCTACTCAATTGATAATACACCAAGTCGGAACTGCTCTTGTGATGACGGCTACTCACCAATAGAAATTGGTAACGTGATGATCTGTTCAGGTATGTGGTTTGTTTAATTTGCCATCTGACGTCAAAATGTACATTCTTTTGATAATTGCCATATGTAATTTAGAATGGAAAAATAATAATAAGTGAAGTAAAGATGAGTTTATGGCCAAAAATTTTTTGTTTTGTTTTGAAGAGTATTAAAAAAAGATTTTTTCGATTCCGCAATCCGTTACATTTTCGCCTCAAAATTGAGCTTTAAACTACCTGCGGCAACCACGCCTGACGAAGATGACCAGGAGTTAGTAAGTCTTGGTCCAGAACAGGTCGTGACGTCACTTCAGGAATTGTCTACTTTTTATTTTAGTGTTTATTGCTTTTCAATAGAAAATCGATCATTTTTTGGTGTAAACATTCCAATAAATGATGGAGTTTCTAAGACAATGCAATAAATCTTTGATACTAAAAGGCGGGGAAAAATGATTCTTGAAGTGACGTTACGACTGTGCTGTACTGTCATCTTTGTTGGGCGTGGCCGGGACGGGTACATTTAAGCTCAATTCTATTCTCTTTCGCTTCGCTCAGCCGAATAGAAAACATTTCACGCATTAGTAACACACACAGTTTGGAGGAGTGCCGTCCAGCGTAGATCCGTCCGGCTAGTTTATTTGAGTACTTGCTCGTCATTACGCTAATTGGTACAATCATTGGAATCAGTCAAGTCTAAAGACTTAGGGTTACATTTGTAAGGTAATGAATGGAAATTATAAATTACAGTGTTAAGTAGCTTGAGTTTGTTGACCTGTACTCTGAACGAAAACGTGGAGCGTGAAACGCAAAATCTAGAACGGAGTTGCGAAATGGGCTGGAGGGCGTAAAGTGAATAATCAATGAGCGAACAAGAGTATATTGACTGCGAGGTCCCAATGGGAATAACATGCCACAAGTATGCGAGGCGTGACGACATGATGAAATACATTTTGTGGCGGACATGGTTGGTGCAGTTGGTAAGATCTCTGCTTTTCAACCACATGGTCCTTAGTTCAATCCCAGCACTTTGCCGAGACTCGAATATTTGTGTCTTTGTTTTCCGCCTAGCCAACTCACCTTTCCATCATCCCGGGGTTGGTATAAATGAGTACCAGCGTCTGCTGGGGGCTAAACTTCGATGAATTATTGGCCCGTCCAGGGGGAGTCAAAGACTCTCATCCGCTTAACACTACAGAAACCGGATATAAGCGCCGGCCCCATGGGCCAATAGGCTCGTATAAGGATTTAGCTTAGCTTGTGGCAAAAATGTGACGGAATCGAAATTTTTCTTAGAATACACTTCTAGGCATTCCACAGATACAAAAACCGAAAAACTTGTTTTTAGCTATATAAACACTTTAAGTTTCAGCTTAGTAATAAATTGCTGCGCATTTCTAAAAAATACTTGAATGCTTGGAAATAGCTGAACATAAATGCCATAAATATTCTTAATTTCAAAAATATCCACCGCTTTATTAATGATTCCTTTTGTTTGAAAACTGTTTCTTTTCCAAGGTCTTAATTGTAGAGGGCAAACTTTTTACAAGCTAAGTTGCTGTTGGATCCGTGTCTTACTGCCGGACACATCATACATTTTCACATCTGTATATGTTGAATAATAATTATGCATACTCGTACTAGCTGCAACCGCGAACTGTCAGTAAATGTCCAGATAACAATAGCCATTCTGCCCTATGAAAGCTCGCTTTGCAATTGGTTAGAGCTTTACTGCAACATATACGGAAGTGAACATGTATGACGTATCAGTGTTTTAGCAATCTTTCTCATTTCCCGTGGCGAGTTACCGGTCCACCACACTGGGTTTGCTTTTAGTAAAGGCTTAAACTCAAATTTCTGATCTCACGTTCATATGGATAGAAAACTGAGTAAGCTCTAGCAGAGATGTAAATTACACAACTATTTGAACGCGGCAAAGCCGGCAATCAAAACCGGAACCTTGTGGTACCACGAAAAATTAATAATTTTATATTATAACCCACGATAATTAATCCGCAATCCCCCTTTTTCATAGGCGTTCCTGGCAAAACCATTTGTTAAAGAGAATAGTAAAATCTCGGCTGCCCATTAATATCATTGTCATAGATAATAGTTATTTCAACCTGTGTCTACATTACCAATTCAAATTTGAAAACTCTGCGGATAAAGCTTACGCCAAGCAAATTGTTTTGATGATCGAGCTTCCTGCGGGCAGCCATTGTGAAATGCAACCTTGTTGCTGTGCTAGTCATTGCTATTGCTATTTTTTTGTTTAGAGTTTGGACTGGCACTACAAAACTAAACTTTTACGTCACATTTCAATATGACGGCTCATCCTAACCTCCATGATTAAAACAAATTAGTTGACGTGAAGTTTTAACAGTCCGAAAACGATCAATTTTGAGCTGCTGATGTAGATACAAGTCAAAGAAAACTCAAATTTTAGATTTAAAATATTGTTAGACTGCCAAGTTATACTGTTTTTAACAAAATTAATCAGTAGGCGGAAGTCCAAGGAAAGGAGCAATGAATGAAAATTATTAGTTAATGAGTTTTAAGTTAAGTTTAGATGGATGTTCTTTACAGATATTGACGAATGTAAAAGTGAATGTGAGCAAATCTGTTTGAATACACCTGGAAGTTACAAATGTGGATGTCCCCAAGGTTTTATCCTCAACTTAGATGGCAAAACATGTTCAGGTATTTGGTTCAAATTTTATTGCTGATTATTTTGCCATTCAAATAAACGCGTATAGAACGTTTTTTTACTTCAAAGTGCTTTCCACAGATTTCAAACACAATTCTACCAAAATACTTCATCAATAAAGCCCCACATTGGACATTTATCAGAACAACTAATCCTCACAGTTTAACGTTTTGATTTCCTTTAATTCCCCTCCACATAAAGAAAACACAACGCCGCCACACTACAGTCCAATTTGTCATGAAACCACGCCGCTTGACACCACATATATTTTTAGCGCGCTGCCATTGGCTGCGGTTTTGATATAGTTCTTAGCGCACCTCTAATTATCTAGGAATTCCTGACATTACATCTTATAGAAGCACTCGAGATTTTTATCGCCAGAATACTATCCTTGCACAGCTAAATACTACCTCCACTCCAGCCTCATATCTTCGCTCGGCTGACTCGTTGGCAAAAACTAATATTCATCTGGTTGGGAAAAAGCAATTTTTAAGTCGAAAATTTATCAAACAATAATTTCTTAAGATGAAAAAGAGCCCAATTTTGGTAGATGAAAATAGTTTCAACCATCTGTGTAGTAAACTTGACTTCCTGTTTGAACACGAACCTTTTTGTGAAAGGTATTGTACTGACGAGGATTAGCATGGACAAAAACTGTAATCAGAGCTCATGCTCAGTGACTAATGCAAAATATCAGAGCAAATATAAAAGAAAGAAAACGCGCCACCCCAAGATAACTGCAATATGTGGCGGAACATTGAAATGGTCTATCGGAAGTTGCTCTGAAAGTACAAAAGAGTAGGTCTTTATTTCTCTTTAAATCTGCGGCTGATTATTTGTTTAACATGTAAACTGTTATTCTCCAGCGCTTGAAAACGTGTTTACTACTAACTCAAGTTGGGAGGTGAAGTGTAATCGGTCATGTGATCAAGACTGTAAATGTGGTCCCGGATTTATAACAAAGTTGAACCATAATGTGAGCACTTGCACTGGTAAGGAAAACATGGACTTACATTCTTATATAGCGAGTGCGTTTTTGACTCAAATGCGCGCTCTCATTGACTAGATGGAGGTCACGTGAATAAGCTTAAACCAAGTGTTCACCTGCTAGTAAGCATCTCGAAAAGTGTTGATTAACCGGTGAACATTTTCGCCGCGCCTCACATTTGAGAGCGGGAAACTTTAATACTCATTGTGTTTTGGTTTATGCTTTTAAAACATCCGTTTTGCTTTCCTAGCGAGCGGTCATTATAGAGCATAATTAATGTTTTTACAACTAAAATTTTTTTAATGAAAAATGTATATGATCAAACAAAACTTATCAGTATTAAGGTAAGGTCCGGAAAATAGCTAACAAGTATTGATACCTATTTTAACGTTGAATATCAATTGGATATCATATCGAGTAAAATAATTTTGAGTCCCGTATGGAATTCTTAACAGCTCAATTGTTAGCTTTTAAAAGAATTCTTTAGGGTTGCAAGCGCATGGAGGGGGAGGGCGGGGGGCAGTTTACTCTTCAGTCAATTACAGAAAATAAGATTCAACAGCTAATAGCAAAGAATCAAAGTGGAAAATTTCTTGTTCTTGTTCTTCATCTTGTTTTTCTTCATCCTCTTCTTCATCTTCTTCTTCTTTTTCTTCTTCTTCTACTCCTGCTACTTCTAGTACTACTACTAGTACTACTGCTTCTCTTCTTCTTCTTCATCTTCTTCTTCTTCTTCATCATCATCATCATCATCATCATCATCTTCTTCTTCTTCTTCTTCTTCTTCTTCTTCATCATCATCATCTTCTTCTTCTTTTTCTTTTTCTTCTTCCTCTTCTTCTTCCTGTTTTTCTTCTTCTGCTTTTTAATCTAGTTTAAGCCGACGTAAACAACTTCTTACTCAAATAAATATAAATAATTAATTAAATAAAAGTTTTTTCAGCATATTTCCAGTTTTACTATTTTAAGAACAAACACTTGATCAGCGGTAACGCTTCCGGCTGAAACCAAGTAAAAAAAGTGGCTGTCAGTAAGAGAGTGAGTGACCAAGTGAAGATTTTGGCTGCTAAACTTATAAGGAAGACCTTCTCATCGGCAAAAGCTAAGTGTCATTTTATTTTGTTTTGTTTTAACTTAATTGCTGTTGTTCTTGATACATTTTGAATTCCCAAGTGAAACCAAAAAATTGACTTGCTTTTATGCATCAGTCAGTTGTGAGCCCCGCAACCCCCCTTAGCGTTTTAGCGGGGCAATCACCTTTTTGGCAAGTGAAAGGCAGTGAGCACTTCGGTCTGCGGAGTTTATTTTATAAGGCAACATATTATCAAATTCACTTGTGTCGATAACCAATTTATTTGTCTATGTTATATAAAGTTTTCTATGTTATATAAGGTTCGTTCATAAGCTGCTGCGAAGTTCGTTGCAAACTTACCAACGAACTATGGGATCCCAACTATGCAAGCTTTGATATAAGCAATGTTTGCAAATTCAGACTAAGATGGCTGATGAAGCTCGTTTATATTGTAGTTTGATCACTCCCCCAAAAATCAAAGTTGATATGATATTTTAGAGATAGAGTAATAACCACTCACTGTAAATCAATTTATTTAACAAATTTGTAAACAAAATAACAAAGTGATGCCGTGAAAAATTACCATATATCACGTACTAATAACATTGACAAAGGCCAAGAAGGTAGACATCGAGAGCCGCTTAACCAGGCTATACTTATGATTACAGGTGATTTTCCCACTCATAGTAGATGCCAATTGCAACAAACACGCAAATATTACCGTAATATTAGCAGGTGTTATGCTAAGCGTGTTCATATTAGCAGGTGTTATGCTAAGCGTGTTCATATTAGCAGGTGTTATGCTAAGCGTGTTCTTCGCACTGTTTTGAATAATTGTCGTTATGCAAGTATTGCTGTTGTCGATCTTGATACTGCATTTCACACCAAACAAATTGAGTGCTATGTACATGTATATAGATGTAGTCCCATACATAATACCAACGAGACACTACCATGAGAACACAATCGGGCGGGCGTCCTTTCATCACTTATTCTTCCTTTTCTTCTCCTATTAGCCTGGTTTCTGACTTTGCACAGCATTTTATTTAGCTTCACAGAAGGAAAAGCAATTTGCAGGTCGCGATCTCCATGCAAAGAAACACACGTGTTGTGGCTAAGAAGTAGGACTGGCGCGAAAAAAATATCGCTGACCAGAATCACACAGAGCCACTGCATGACCAAGAGTAAATTCCCCGTTCGATGCACAAAGTAAAAGCGGTGAAAGAAGGCGGTTCTCCCAACCACAGGGATTGTATTGCATGGTGAATGCTCCGCGAAGTACCCGCTTGTGCCCGCTAAGACAGACAGACAGACAGTGTTTTTTCTTTGGCGTCGTATACAAAAAGTACCTAAACGTTTATCCAAATAAGCTTAAAATATAAACTAAATTCCTAATCATACGTGAATAACAAGTTATTAGATTAACATGGGGGGAGGAGTGTTAAGTTCTAAGGTATGTCTGTTTTTTTTCTTTTCTCTTTCCTTTTTTCGAAGCATTCGAATACATGTTTTGCTATTAGTTTCTGTAGTTTAGTATTTCTGCTAGGGGGGTTTATTAGGAACATGAATATTTCTATAGGTGACATATTGCTTGTTTTTATTCTGTATTCTTTTTCTAAATAATCTAGAAACGAATCTCTTTTTTTCTGGAAAGTGGGGCATATATTTAGAAAATAGAATTCATCCTCCATTTCTATTTTTCAAATTGGGCAGATTCTTTCTTCAGGTTTCTTAAACGGTCTCGAGTGACGTTCTGTCTCTATGGCTAATTTGTGGTTGCTTAATCGCAGTTTTGTTAGAGTTATTTTGTGTTGCGTATTGGTGACCTGGTGTCGGTAATCTTCACATTTGCAATTGTCTTTCGTTATGAATTTCCAATAAGTTATCATTTTGTTGCTTTGGTAAGCATTTTTTTTAATGCCGTTATTTATTTCACTATCCATTATTGTAAATCGATATCCTTAAGTCGTTGCCCGATCATGTTCATGATTCCTATGTCCGCATAGTGCGCTTCCATCCAGAATCCTTCTCCTTATCGTATCTGATCCAATAGACATTTGATTTTTTTTGCTCCAGCAAGCTTTATTTTCATTCCAATTAATGTCATTGTATGCTATTTGGGATACTTTGTTTTCATTTTTGATTAAGGTTAATCAGAACTTAAAACTCCGAGATTGGGTTTCAACTCTAGAATGAGAGTTGAGATCTCATTGGAAATCTTCCTGTCTCTGCCCTCCACGCATTATTATTGCAGTATTTATTTACTCCATGCAGTCACTTTAGAAATAAAATTTGGACTAACTCTGCTGGGTCATTTTCTAGCTGTCTATTGCAATCAATCCCCCATACTTTACTCGCATAGAAGAGTATGGGGATATCAGCATCAAATAATTTCATAGTTAATATTATATTTTCTGTGAAGTGGCTTCCCATCTCTTTACGCAGAGACCTTTGAGTGCAACTTTCTTCAACTGCTGCCTAGCGAGATTGAAGTATCAATAAGGACTCATTATTAGTCAAAGATATCTATAGGATATGTTGTTTTCTAGTCCGCCCAACAAGTAGTTGATTAAAGATTTACCAAAGTTATTAAAAACCACATTTTTTTGTCTTGTCTAAATTTACACTTAAATCGGCATTTTTACAAAAAGATTTCAGCTTGTTGAGAAATATTTGAAGGCTTTTTGCTGATCTAGAGAAGATCACCAGATCGTCCGCATAAAAGAAGCAATTTATAGATTTATCGCTTAGCATAACGTCGTTTGAACTTGTTGTATTTAGAGATTTTGGTAGATCACTTAGACATACATTAAAAAGGGTAGGTGACAACATTTATCCTCGCTTTACCCCGGCGTAACAAGTTAGGTTAATTTGTTGAGTACATGGATATTAAAACGACGAAGCTCGAAAAGAGTAAATTTTGATGCTCCTGCTGTTTAGATTTAAAACACTTGTCAATCAGCATTTTTAAGGTGAAGATGATATCAACTGTGCCATGCACTTTTCTCAAACCACCTTAATTCAGCTTTTAAAATTTCCTATTGAACCATACAGTCATACAGTCGATTGTTGAGAATTGATGTAAAAAGTTTGCTTAGCGCAGAGAGCAAAGTGATACCTCAATAGTTTTCGACTTTGGATCGATCATCCTTCTTGTGAACAGGTACAATGAGGCCAAAACTCCAAAGAGCAGGGTATTTGCCCATATTTAAGATTCGGTTAAATAAATTTATTAAATGTCATTTAATTAATTGCATCCTTTCCGATTTTTAATATCTGATTTAATATTTTACCTATACCTAAAGATTTGTTTACCTTCAGTTTGTTAATTGCCACATTGAACTCTCCATCAGATATTGGATAATCAAGTGGACCTTCCACACTTTCGTTACTGTGAGTTCTCGCATTATTCTCCGGATTTAGTGTATTGTTGAAAAGGGTTGCATTCTGCTGCTTAGAGTTTTTATAAAACTGTTCAGTACTTGCTGTTTCCCCTATATGAGTTTTTCTTTTTCCTAGTTTGAAGATTTTTAATATTTATCGCGATGTCCCCCTGAAGTTCCGCATATCGATCTTAGACATGCCTTTGTTGATATATTCCTGCTTCTTCCAACTACAAGTTTGTTTGAACTTCTTCTTTTTATCTCGCAGTAGTTGTCTCATTTCTAAATTGTTGGTGTTATGAGAGATTTTCTACCCAAGAGATTTCAAATTTTCTTTTTCTGTTTCGGATTCTTCATCGAACCATATGTTCTGTGATTTGCATTTAAATTTGTTTTTTTTTTTACTTTCAATCCGACTTCTCTGCATGCTTCCACCAGTGTTTTGTGATTTGCATTTAAATTTGGTGTTTTTTACTTACAATCCGACTTCTTTGCATGCTTCCACCAGTGTTCCATATAGTAGTTCAGCCGCCGTATATTGATGTTATCATGTTTTACCGCTGCTTGTAGCCTTGATAGAACTGTTTGTGATTTGAAACTGTCCTTAAGTCTATTATTCGTTTTAATATTCCAGAAAAGCCTATTATATTCAGTCAAGATGAGTTCAGCTGATAGTTCAAAAGAATCTCGGTTAACAAAGTTAGCTTTTATCGCGAATAATATGTGACAGTTATCCGACAAATGTGGCATTAATGGTTAACAATAAGATATCGCGCACTCCTTAGAATAGTTTTTGATCTTATGACGTAATCAACAACACTCTAACCGTTATAATAAAAGCAGGTCTTTTTACCTTCCAGGTCACCAACAATCCTACTATTGAGATTTCGTAAATTTAACGCTGTGCATGTTTTTAACAACTTTAGACCCCTCAGTAGTGTTCATCACACTACCTGAATCTTGTGACCGTCTTAAGCATTGTCCGTCACTCTCATAGTCTTCCGGGACATCCAGGAAAGCGTTATCATCATCCAAGACAGTTTCCTGAATGTCACATGTTTGTGCATTATAATCACCCTCAACAATTATTTCGCCCTTTTGTGAAAATAAAATCATTTCTTCTTCTAATTCCCCAATTAAATCTTCGTTGTTATTTCTTTCATAATTTGGTGGACTTAAAGAAACAGAAACTGTTCCTAGACCCCCGGAGGATTGATTTCCCGATTGGTTCCTACATTTCGTTTCGTTTCATAGTTTGCATGTTTGTTAATTATGCTTAAGAAATTGTCTGTTCTTAGTTTATTTCCAACAATGCTGCTGTTGAAACCATTCAATTTCCAAAACCCTTTTCGCAAATGTCGTGACACACCGAATGTTAAAAGAAAATGAAAAAAATACTTATCTCATTAAAATCCCGCATTCTCTTAAATTTTTTGCAGTTATGTTATAGGGCTGTTCTCTCTAAAGGCCACCTGAAATGCGGGCAAAATCAGGTAGATTCCTTGGCAAGATTTCGCGGTTTCTGCCTCGTAGTCCAAGATGGTATTTGATATTTGTAACAAGTTTCTTTGTACCGACTTTTTTGTTCAGGTGAACGTCGTCGTAGAATATTGGCTCGATTAGTTTTCCATAGGTGTCGCACGTTACTCTTTTGTTGTCGACAAAAGTCACACCTTGTTCTGTGCATAATCTTTCTTAGTGACAGTTGATTTCATCAATAAACCTATTTTTTGCTGTTATCGCGTGGGACGTAGGTTAGATCTGAAATTGCTATTGTACTATTCGGCCATCTATGGTTTAGATTTCAAAGGCAGTTTTCCATGTTTGTTTTGATTTCATTGGTGATCAGTTTGCTAACATCATTTGAACCGGAATGGATGACAATGTAATCATAGTCATTTTTTTCTGCGTGTGGTTGATATACTAGCTTGGTTTCTCTCATTTCCCCAGCGGTTTGGGGCGAACTTACGTTGCTGTATTCCTCTAAAGACCGAATCCTCTAATAGCAGCACCGGACCGTTTGATAATTGCTTATTTGGATTGTGTACATGATTCTGACTTCAGGTGGATGTAGGAGCAGATTTATTGTTCCATAAACGGAACTAGAAACTCCCCCCCCAAGAAAAAAAGCAAATAAAACAATATCGCAAGACTTCTTTAAAATTAATTCAATCTATAAATCAATCCAATTTTGATCCGGGTTTATCGCCGTAAATAGGGGGTAGCCGGATTCACCCAACTCTGTCAACAATCTCTCGTACTCAAACTCTCCATCTCCCTCGATTCTTCGCATCCTCCTTCTTCTTCAAACCAACACTCTTGCTCTCCTTTTTTACTTACACTTCCCATGTCATCCTCGATCGTTCTTACTTTCTTTTCATCTTCCCTTTATCCCAATTGCTTTTCTCAAAACATGCCTATTATCCCTCCTTAGCACATAGCCATACCATCTCACTCCACTTGCTTTTGCCATTTGAACCACTGTTTCCTTCAATCCCAATATCCCTATTAGGTCCCCTGTCTTTTTTTTCTCCATACGTTTTGCATCACACATTGCTCTCTCAATCATTCACAAAATTTTCATCTCATTTAATCTCAAAGACCATGTCTTGCTCCCATAAAACATTGCTGATCTTACACAACCCCGACAAATCATTCCTTTCATCCTAAGGGAGAACTTTTTTAGTTTAGCAACTCTCCACATTCCTTAAACTTCACCCACCCTTTTTTCCCCTTGCCATGGCCAGAAAAAATTGGAAATAAGTGGGAGGTGCTTTGATTGCACACAATAAAACAATTCTTCCACGCTATTGGCTGGTAGTGCACACGTGAACACAGTTCTTTCTAAGACTAAGAAATGGCGTCTACTCGTGGACAAACATCTACGGGTTAATTAATTAATAGAAAAGGTTTACTCTAAAAAAAACAATTCATCTGAGTGC
>JAOTRI020159954.1:0-17865 GCA_028564885.2 Zoanthus sanctaehelenae
TATAAACTCTGATAAAACATAGATTTTCGACCAATCAGAGCGCGCGTAGGGTCCTATCTATATTATAAAAAAAGATAAAACATGACGGGCATTTGAGAATAACTTTTCGAGTGTTCTTAAATGTCCGGTGTGTTTTTTCACCGTGTAATAGGCTTCTTTGTTTGCATTACAATATAGGTTTTACACCCGGGTTTTTTTGTTAGTTCCATAAAAGAAATTTTAAAAATTGTATCGTGCCTACTCCGTGCCCACTCCGTGCTTCTATTTTGCTTCTGATCTAGATTCCCAGACACTATCATTAATTCTGAGTGTGTCAACACTTTTGTTTCACTTTAAGCAGTTCAATAAAAAAAATGTTGTAAGAAATCAGAGTAGTTTGCATCACAAACTTAACAAACTTGTTGCTACTGACCAATTAGTCTGCGGCTCAAGAGTTTAAATGATACTCTAGTATGTGAGCGATACTTCCGGTTCAAAAGCCCTATCACAACAACTCCACGAGTTAAAAATAACCAACTCTTGCATTCATTAAATGTTTTAGTGATGAATGACTATATTTAATGATTCACTTCTCAGCAGTACGAATTATGAAACAGACAGATTTTAAACATCTTTTAGTTTTATACTAGACAGTAGACTTATGACTCGCTTTTGTGTTGACAAGATAGTAGATCAAGCAGTAAAGCGATACAAATTGGCACCACGTCATTTGTTTTGCAGTATAGTTTTCCGCGCACCATTAATGTACTTCACTGATCCCAGATAGCAATCAATGAATAAATCAAAATTAATCTCCCAGCTTGTGAAAATTCGTTCATATAAAAACCTTAAGTGCTTAGTTCCTACTTTAGGCTATCGTATTGTTTCTTTAGAATCATTCACTACATGTCACCTTCAAAATATACCCGTATTCTCTATTCATATGTCAATTATTTCGCCATGCAAGACATAATCGCTCTTAAGCTGCTCAAATGATAAACCTATTGTGTTAACTTTCCAAAAGGAGAAAATAAAATACCGTTAGATTTAGAGTTCCAAAGCAGGAAAAGAATCAGTTACTAAAATCTTATCTTTGTTGCTTGTCAAATGTTATATTTATTATTTTTCAAAACTTTTTAATTTGACTGAATTTAACCCCTCGAATCAACAAAACAGAAAGTTCTATATACTTTTCTAGAGGAATCCAGTTTATCGACAGTTTAGAAGAGTCTTCAGGCTCAGATTTCGGAAATTTTAAAAATTCTTAAAGAATTCTTACGGATGTTAGATTAGTTCCAGAAAAAAATGAGGATATATTTAAAAACCATTATTTTAAAAGTACGAATTTTTATAAGCCTTTAAAAATAAAATGTCAAAATTATAAGAATTATGAGCCACGGAAAAAAAGAACGATTCTTAAACTGATAGAATAGCTGTGTTAAAACTGTTTTCGTTTTTAAGGTTATATTTGATTATTTTATTCTTTCTATGTTTAAATAGGATCAGTGATACGACTGAAGACAGCAGCCATACAATACTGCTAAAATTTTTTTGAAGGATGCAGCTTCCGTGATAGATCTTAGTTTGCCCAGAAATTGCTGGAGGGGTGTTACTAAAACTGGGAACGGAAAACGGGAAACGACGAAAGGGGAACAGAAAAACCGTGAACAGGGGTTAGAATATACCTTAGAATTGTGAGAGTAAGACTGCACTGGGTAGAAGGCAAGTGAGCGCGGCAAATCGTGCATTTTACAATTACATGGTCGGACAGGTTTCATAAAGAAGGCATATATATATATATACGAAATTTACAAAAATATTTTACATAAATAAATTGATTCTAATTGGATTGAAAAATAAAGAATTCATTCTCTATGAAGAATTGAAATGATAGTAGAATTGGAAATCATTGGCAAACTTTAAAAGTCAAAATATAAAATTTTAACTGACGTGAATGAAATGCAATGATTCGCAAAATTTTAACATATCATTGAATTCGCAGACGTTATCATTTAGTGTTTAATTCTCGGTACTTTCAGCTTTCTACTTCTAGCCAACAAAACATTTTTCCTTCTGGCTGAGGTCTCATATTTTGGGCTGGTTTCAGTAAAACCTGGAGCCGTTCTACCACTTTAAGTGCGCCAGATTTTCTAGTCTGGTTGATAAAAAAGCGAGTAATGTCTAATGATGTGTCTTCAAGGTAATATTCATGAACTCTACCGGTAACCTATATTTGAATGGCGAATTAAATTGCTTAACTTCACTCACCGGAAGCTCGCGCATAAAGAGCTTCTTAAAAATAATTTCCACAAAGAGATGTATTTACATATATTCCAATTTGCTTTTACATTACAAATAAATAACTGATAAAATCCATCCTGTTTGTTTTCTGCAGAGTAGATTCCGAGCCACGTAAAAAGAACTTTTTACGTGTGTACAATATCATTGTAGAAATCTATTTATAATCAATCAGCTTCAAGTCAACACAAAAACTACGTTGGTAACTAGACTTCTTGTTCCCCGTGTTTTTCTGTTCCCCGTTCCTCGTTCCCCGTTCTCGTTTTTAGTAACACCCTTGCTGGAGCTAAAAACCGTCCATTTTCTAATTACTCAACGCAATGATTAACACTGATTTCAAAATATGAGTCACGATTTCATAAGTCTTAAAAATCAGTATGTTTGAGCAAAGTTTGGTGACATTTGAATAATGGAATATAAAAAAGACATTTCAATCTTACGTTTGTTTGTAATTATGGCAGCCACGTGGGAGAACATGCCAAGATTAACCAACATGGCGCCATATACATTTCTCATTAAATATTCAAAATATGTGATAGCAACAGTAACTACAAAAAGAAATGTATTTTTCACCTTTGCTCCAAAAAATTTTCCCATAGATGTTGTTATAACTATTCTGCAAAGTAACTGTTATTTTGAAATTTAAAATAATAGACATGCGTGTTCCGTACCACGTGGTTACAAGCCATCAATATGTTGTGACATTTTCCAAAACGTAGTCTAAATGACCGACAACTGGTCACGCAATTTAAAACAATAAAAGGCTGGTAGTTTGTTTTTTCCCTAAATATAGAAATATTCCACCTAAAACTAACACTGTAAGTGTCTATCGAAACAAAAGCATCAAACTATCAAGAATTTGACATTAATGTTGTGAAACATGAACAAACTTACAAATAAAATTTAAATATAACTATAAGATGGGAAACAGAAAACATTTAAAATGCTTTTAATATCGTCCTTTATCGACAAAAGATGGGTTATAGTACATTAGGCGTTTCAGAGAAGAGTAGTAGTAGTAGTAGTAGTAATAATAGTAGTAGTAATAATAGTAGTAGCATGCAGCAGTAATAGCAGTAGTAGTAGTAGTATTTAGTTATAGTACTAGCAACAGTAGTAGTATTAATAGTAGTAGTAGCAGTAGTAGGATGAGTATGAAGTATGAAGTATGTTTTATTAACATGATGTAAAATTGCTACATATTGTCAAAGCGAGCTATTTTTACAATATCATTCAATACAAAGGCATTCTAGTTTGATTACAATACAAAATACTAATCACAATCACTTTTTACAAAGGATTTCTAAAAGTTTAATAGTAACAATGTATATAAAAAAAATAATAATAAAAGTAGTCAAAGCTAGAAAAATACCTTCCGTTGTGAATTACGTGTGAGTAAATATTTTATATAAGTTAGTTAGATTGATTTTCGCCTGAGAAAGAATTTGGTAATGAATTTATGTAAACTTCTAGGATTCCGTTAAATAACAAAGCAAGCAAGTAAGGTTGGCTGTGGTAAATTATTATTTACGCGTTGCATATACGACGTTTTAAAATATATATCATCGCTTCAGGCGATTAACAACACAATTGACGAAAGCAAGTGGAATTTTCAAACAAAGAGATTTAGCGAGGCGCACAACGCGGGAATTAAGATATTAATATTTCTTTGAATCTGTGAATCACATCCATTGATTACATATAAAGAAGACTCCGTTTTCGAATTACATTCCAAACAAACATTTAACAACGGATAAAACAATAAACATTTTTTCGTTTGTTGATTGCACGGTATGAAGTATCTCAGAATAACTGAAATAATGCAATTTTATTTTGCGCGTTTCCAACAGATGATCCCTTCGAATGACTAATCTCAGTTTATTTGTTATTCTTTTTCGCATACTTCGCCGTAGGGGGGAGAAAAAAATTGTTTATTAGAAGATGAAAATCTTTCCTAACGCCTTAAAGGTTAATCAAAGCATTTGTTTTTTAAGTGATGGTGTGTCATGTGTGACGCCTAAGATTCTAATTATTGTTGGGAAGAAGAGCAAACCCATGGAAACACGAGTTTTCTCTGCTTGGAACAAAATGACAATTGCGGTCACCAACGTTTTAATTTAATACCATCAACAAAACAAATCCTTAAGTTAAGTATTTTAAAAAGTTAAAGTTTACTTACAGTTCGGTTGTATTTGCTGGAAGGTTCTCTGGAAAATCAGAAAATGCCCGGTTCCCACAGTTGACCTCGGTTCCTCCGTTCTTTAGTGTGCAAGTACAAGTTGAGTTACAAATCGAGTTCGAATCTTCAGAGGCAACGACCCAAGCCACAGTTGCAATGATGAATAACAAAATTGAGCTTCCACCCATGTTCCTTGCAAAGCTAGACTCTGGTCACTGTAAATTTAGTCAAATAAATGTAAAATTACTGCTCATTCAAAGTCCGCTTTGATTTCAATAACATCTCGTGGCCTCAAGTGTCCGTTTCATTCCACGTTTTGCTGTTTTAAGACAAATTCAAGGGTCTGAACCACACAACCGAAAACGCAATGATGGGATTTCCGAGTTAAACTGTTATATATTTCAAAAGAAAGTCGAATTCTATTATCTCACCAATTTTCAATCACAACAGCGGAGGAAGACCAATTCACGCGAACTAATCTTTATCGCTATTTACATTTAGATACAAATTATAATCAATTCAAAAGCTTGCATATGGATGTGACCTGTTCTTTAGCGGGTCATTGTCCACGGAGTAGGCGGAGAAAGCCAGCCTTTGTTTCGCTGCAAAATAAATCTCCTCAAACTATAACGGTTTCCAATTTGATTTTGGAACTGGAAGAGATCATACAAGGTTCACATGACTCCAAAGTAACACCAAGCTTGATATTAGAGGTTTTTTTAAGTGTCTGATCGAGGCACCCACGGGGTCGAGTTGCCTGAGGATGGATTTGGTGACAACTCGCAGCATATATGATGACAGCCAAATGCAAAATGGATATCACATATTATAATAACAGAATTAGAAGAATTCATAAGGCAGTTACCACAGAGATAGACATCTATCTTCTATACTGAAGACAAGGTTAAGAATTTCTACAATCAAAAGAAAGATTTTATATATGAGCCATAATCTAATTAAGCAAAAACACTTTTTAAGAAAATAAATCATTTAGAACAATAAATACATACCGTTATTAAGTAATAGCAGAATACGAGATTAGAATTAAGATCGATTAGAAGAACCTTGAGTTGAGACTCAAGTTAGAGATTTCGTCAAGTATTATTCATTTTTGCCCAGGCATAAAACGTCCCCAAAAAGACATGATCCTTAAAAAAAGTACAGAAAAGTTCTTAAAAGTTAATCAATGAAGCCACGTATACAAAAGCAAAAATATAAAGAGCGAAGAACTGTAACATAAGTTCTAATGATAACAGTCATTCCTGTTATGAAGCAATTGAGTAAAAAAATATTTTGTAGCGAACTGCAATTTTTATCAAGTAATAAAAAATGACACAAAAATCAACAGTGCGATTGAGCATACGTTCCATATCTTTTCTTTACCTCTTTAAGATAATAAAATTCGTATATATTACACGCAACATCGTCCTTCCGTATACGGCTTTACAAAACCCTTGCACAAAGTTACTATGAAATGGCAAGTAATCACGAGTATTTCATAACTGTAAGTAACTGAATATGTCCTTAAAACGAAATACCAAGGCTAATTTAGGCAATAATTTGAGTAGCTCGAAAAGTTTGCAATATTTTAGGCGTATTTTGTTGCATCTGCGTTGCCTAGTTTCAATTAATGTTATTTATTCAAAACTAAATGCATGTTCATAAAATATAGGACAATATATCTTGTGTAAAATATGAATTGGTTGTGCGATTGTACATGGTAGCAATGGAGTGGGCGCTAATTTTGAACAACGGAAGCTGTTCCCAAATTCCCCAGGCGATTTTATTGCAAACGAAAAGAGGGCAGAAAACCAAGACGCCCCGTGAGCAAGGTAATTACTAAACACGCCATTCACAGGTCGTTATGCCATGTTTTCGAGAGTCGTAGACAAAGCAATGGCAACTTCAAAATTAACAACTTTGTGCGTTCAGTTTATTGGCACAAAAGAATGTATAAATATCTAAGTATATGCTGAATTTTTATTAACGGTTAAAGATAATTTGATTACGAAGGCTTGTCTGTTTTTTCCTATCTGCTCAACTTTTCATGACCTGAAAACGCGGTATCAGCAAATCGTAGATCAATTTAACGAGCTTCTATTTAATGAAGTTGTTGATCAAAGGAAGTGCATTTTTCAGCCCCGCCAAAATACCAGAAGCGAAAGCAAACTAGAACTTATTTTAACGGTTACTTGTCAATTCCACTTTATGGTAAAATGTCTGGAGTACATGCAAATTTTTAAGAATTTTACCAAAATACTTAGGGGGAGGGGGTTAGATGAGAAAATTGTGCGTTTACAATGGGTTCTCTATATTTACTCAATGAAGATTTGAACTTTGTGATAACATTTAAAACTAGACGTGCGCATCGAGTTATTAGGCCAAGACAAGTGGAAAGCTGGCCTTCGAAACACAGTTTTGTTAATTATCAATTTAAACAAGGATAATAGCGAATCCAGATGACATTACAAAGTTAAAGTTACAAGCAATATTTTTACCTTTTGTAATGGTGAAAATCTGCTAAGTGTTCTGGTAGAAATCAAGTCAAATCAAGGTTGATCAGTAACGTATTGAAAAATGATGTGCTGGAACAAGAAATTATGTTACAGGCGTTACTCGTAGTCAGGTTCTGTGATTTCTAAACAGAACGCATCAATATGAGTTTCGTCTCATTCAGTCATTGTACTGATTGTATAAACAAATAAACATATAATTCTTGAATAACAAACATTCGCTTTCCCAAACGTATCAGAATAGATGAAGGAAGCCGCTGAAAGTCTTCATGCACCTCAAACCGTTGTCAAACACAAGTTCTGCACAGTTGACCGTGCACAACGGGAGCACCGATAAATCACATACCACGGGAGGGTGCGAAAGTTAACACACGTGGTCAAAGTACAAAAGTTTTGAGAGAGCAAACACGTCCTCACAGGTAACCCAGACTATCTCGTGACTTTTGAAAATGTTGCAAAATTAAAAAAAAAATTGACAAATTAAAAAATAAATCAAATTGATTAAGGGTATTAAACATAGAAAAAGCTTATTACATAAATACGATCGAGAAAAACCACCTACCTTACGCCGTTCGGCTGTTTTCTTGTAGCGAATATCAGTGGCACTTTCTCTTTGTGTGGCTCAATGACATTGACAATGTGAAACGGAAAAAGTTCGCCTCTTTCTCTGGCTCTGAATTCTTTACGACCACTTTGTGATACACTGTACGAGGTGCGACGGCCAAAATTAATCCGCTTTATTATATTTGAGGTCTTACACGTGTAGAACAACCAGCTTAGAAAGGGTTTATATACATGCTTTTTCCGGACTCTCTATAATAAAGCACTTGAGTTCTATCTACTTTTAACAAGTATGTTTTAAGATTTTGCTAATGTGGGCGTCCTGTGATATTTGGTCCTGATATTTGTATTCCTAATACATTTATCTACATATAATACCATATATATATGCGTACCAAAAATTACGTTAGTTCAACTTATACCAATAGAGAAAAATATCACCCTGGGAACCCCTACAGTTACCATTTACATAACATTGTCCGGCTGCGTTACCAGCGTGGTTGGTCTTTGTGGTGTAGTGGTTAACACGTCGGACTAGTAAACCGAAGATATGTGGGGTTCCATTCCCGCCAAGGGCTATCTATCTTATTTTTCTCTTATTTCTTTCTTTAGTGTTCAAAGCTAATGGAATGAAAATGTTTCAGGTTCGTTGTTTTGGATCCAACACTTACAAAAGCGTTAGTGAATAAAAATGAAGACATGCAACGTTTACAGTGGGATGAACTCTTCACCAGGTAATTTGTAGTCTGGGAACCGTTGTACTGATAGCGCAGGTTTTAAGTCTGAATATTCTAAGAAGGGGATTCTGCTAGGATATTTGATTGGTAATCTACGTCCATTTAAGACCAAGGTTAGCAAGAGAATGCATGGAAATTAGGAGAATTTCTAGGTTTATTTGTGGTGTGTGACTTGTGGTATGGGACGTCTGTTATGTAATGTGTGGCATGTGATAGTTGGTCTGTGACATTAATATGTGGTATGTGTAGTGTGGTGTGTGAATGTTGTATGTGAAGTGTTGTATGTGCATGTAATGTGTGGCGTGTGTCTTGTGACGTGCGTCTTGTGACATGTGGTATGTGGAATGTGTTGTGTAACGTGTGGTATGTGACATTTGGTATTTAAGTGTGACATTTGCGTGCATAATGTGTTGCGTGTGTCTTTTGACGTGTGGTATGTGTTGTATTACGTGTTGTATGTGACACCTGGCATAATCTCTGATAAATAACTGTGTCGCAGATGCGATAGTGTTTGTTTGATAAACATTCATTCTCGTTCTGTTTATTCTTACAGAGTATTGTCTAAAATGAATGATTGTCATCGAATTACTCTTCCTGGACATAAAGCTATGGTTAGGTAAGCAGACGATGCTATAAAGAAAAGCGAAAACAGTTTCTTGTGATATTGATTGGTAGATGCAATGGTATAGTATGAAGTTGTTCTTTTTTCTTTTACGGCGTTACGACTGCTTACCGCTAGTCTTTATGAATGCATTTAAGAATCGCCGCGTAACGAAGGTTAACCAAAAAAATATTGTTAAATTTTCTCAAGTTAAAATTGAATATATATTAGCTTACGACAGTCTTCATGCAATTGGGAGGATTGAATTCCGTCGATCATTGTTTGTTAAACAGACACTGGTGAAGGAGCAAGAATTATCACGCGCCAATTAAGATACTAATTTTATTTTTTACGTTCAAGGATGTTGGTGTTGCCATGGTTACTAGAATAACTAGTTACTTACAAGAGAACTTCTTTCTCAGGCGCAGTTCATTCACAGAATGTGAAGATATCATTGGTACTTATAAAATAAACAGAACGTTACACTGCCACCAGAAAGGCGAATTTTATCTTCTCGTACTAAAAGTATCCGTTACTCGTTGCCTAGGCTCACTTGTAATATCGTCCATGTATCAGTTGCTTCATGTGATTGGTGCATTGCAATTTGACTATTATTTCAGCTTGCAAAACAGAGCTTTACGTTACCAGTCGTGGTGAACACTCGATAATATTTTTGGTGTCATTAGATTGTTTAACTTTAAGAAAACTTTCAGTTTTTCGACAGAAAAACTAAACTACTTCGATACTTGTTTTTCACTCTTTTGTAACGTACTTATAGAATGGTCTTTAGTCTCTGTATTACGTTACAAATGATTCACAGTTGAACAGCATATTGCCAGCTCCTCGTCAGTAATGCAAGCAGCATGTTTTGTGCTTATAATTTCGAAAAAGATCTTAAATCAAAGATTGTTGTAAGAAATTACTATTTTCCCTGAACTATTAACCATCGTCCGAGTTTGTTTCCTGGAGTAAATATTGGTTAACGTTAGAATAAGAAATATATTTCATAACAGTTTATTTTCTGATTCTCTCAGGTATTTTTTTACCAAACTCGTTTATCATTATCAGTAAAAAATCGTATGAAGTCCGTAATGCGGTTATAGAGAAGTTAAATCATGACGTGTGAGTGCTTGTTTGAGACAGAGGATATTGCTTACAAATCTATAAGAACGCAATGACTAAAGAATTCTTTTGGTGTCAGCAGGAAAGGTAAAATCGAAGCCGTTGAAATCAAAATAGAGCAGCGGATGGGAAACAAGAAGGTGAAGCATTGTTTATAGCTGAACTCAAATTTTCCCTCAACTCTCCAGTTGTTCTACCACCACACCACCTGTGTATGATGTCCAACGACTGAAAATCGATCTGCCTTGCAGAAAAAACCGGGTTGGAGAGTCAGATTGGCATAGTGGTCATCAAGCGTGCCTCCCATCTCTACGACCCGGTATCGATTCCTGGGCTCGGCATGTGGGCTGAAATTTGTCCATCTCGATCTGACTCCGACGGTTTTTCTCTGGGTACTCCTGTTTTCCTCCCTTAGCAAATTCGACTTTCATGCGAAGAAGATGATGATGATGATGATTATAATAATAATAATAATAACGATAATGATAATGATAGTGATAATGATAATAATAATAACGACAATGATGATGATAATGATAATGATAATGATTATAATAAAGACCTTATTAACGTGTCAAATAATTCTACTTTTCTAGTTAGATCTGAGTGGGCAACCACCTCCTTCGCAATTAACGTATTTATATTATTATTTTTATTGTATCTGGCTGTTGATAGTCTTTTAACCAGACTCTGTGATCGTCCTTACCAATGTGCATTTATTGTTTTAATCTAGGTAACACTTGTAAACAATCTGGAGATGTACGGCATTGACCCACAGGAATTCGCTCATACATTACAGATTCAAGCTGCATCCAGTACTTCAGGTGAAGTAATAAGTTATCAGTCCTTATCGTCCATGTTTTGTGAAAAGTAAATAATAACAAATTCATAATACGATGATCCGTCGGCGTTTCAATACACACTGTAGTGAAATGAGATTAAACTGTCGTTTCGAACTGTAGTCCTTTCCTGTCTTTTGTGTTTGCCCCTCTGTCTATTAAGGTCGAATGGCCCCTTTGAAACCTATTCATATAACTATACCTTCATGGCGTTTTTTTGTTTTAATTACAATATCATATGGCACATTTCTCCATCTAAATATTCTCTCACGCGCGTTACAAATATACACAATAAATACGTCTTTCATAGTCCGCAATAACAGGTCGTATTAAGGCCCCTGTTCTCAGGAGAACGAATATTATCGGTCCAGTGTTGTGGTAGTTGCGCATTTGTTCTTTCAAGCCACCTCTCCCTCCCCAAAAGAAAGAGTTTCGATAGGCAAGGTTATAGTTTGTAGGTGCGTACTGAAAATATTGTTTCTTGTCACCTACAGTGAGCCAACTTCCTGGAAAACACAAGAATCCTGGAATGCAAGTAATGATTCAAGGAAAACATGTTGGATTAGTTGCAACAGCCCTATTAGGTACGTGCTTTGCGTGTCGGGCGTGACATGACGTGCGTGACGTGTCATGTTTAAAGTATTGAATTTAACTTGTGGTATTTTATAAACGTTGCGGTATGTGAGCTGTGGTTTATTAGAAGTGATACCTTGCGTGTGATGTTAGGCTTGAGGTTTATGACGCGTATCTCGCGTGTATTACGTTACGTGCAGTAAAATATGTTTGAGTATAAAGTGTGTGGATATTTAAATGTAACGTGGGGTATATAGCGTATAATATGTTACTTTTATTGTGACGCCTATTTCGCGTGTATTACGTTACGTGCAGTAAATATGTGTAATTATAAAGTGTGTGGATAGTTTAATCTAACGTGGGGTATATAGCGTATGATATATTACTTTTATTGCATGATGTGTAATACGTTTGTGTTGCTTGACGTGTTATATGTAGCGCTTGGTATTTGGTGTTTAATATGAAATGATGGTATGTTTTGTGCTATGTAATCTGTTGTCTGGGACATTTTGCGTTTAGTTTTAATTTTGGAATTTCGTCTTGCGTAAGCAAAGTACTTACAAGATTTCTTATCGTATGATTTTGATTCAAAACGATGCAGTGTTGTTAAAACCATTGTAAGCTGAAAAGTTTGATTATCACCGTAGGAAAATCAATAAAAGATAACATTTAAATTGCTGGTTAAGATGGTTGAGGAATTGTGATTGAAGAAATATCTGATTTTATAGCTTCATAACCATCATATTTCATAACCATATTTTTTATTCTTTGCAAGTTTCAGATCTTCTCTTAACGCTGTTTATCATGCTTAGTATGCAGTTTACACACGCTAAATCAAAGGACTTTTTCTTGCAGATGGTTACAAGATTCCAAGAAAATACATTGCTGGTCTTGAACTAATGAAAGGCGGCAAGAAAAATAAAACAACATAAACATTTCCATTTAAAAAAAATAGTTTTTATTGTTTTTATTATGGAACAAATAATTAATAATTTATCTAATCAGTGCAAAGTTTCTTTGTTGTCTCGAGCTTGTGTTAATTAATGAGAAATACAAAGTAACAGCAAGTTTTCGGGACACTATATTTTGCATATTTTAAGTACCTAAGCCTGACCGAAAATTTGGGACACTATACTTTGCATATACCAAGTACCTAAACCAAACAGAATCTTCGGGACACTATATTTTGTATATACCAAGTACCTAGGCCCGACCGAACTTTCGGGACACTATATTTTGCATATACCAAGTACCTAGACCCGTCTGAATTTTGGGGACACTATATTTTGCATATTTTAAGTACCTTAGCCTGACCGAAAATTTGGGACACTTTATTTTGCATATACCAAGTTCCTGAGCCAGACCGAATGTTCGGGACACTATATTTTGCATATACTAAATACCTGAGGCTGACCGAATTTTCGGGACACTATATTTTGCATATACCAAGTACCTGAGCCAGACCGAATCTTCGGGACATTATATTTTGCATATACCAAGTACCTTAACCCCGACCGAATTTTCGGGGCACTATATTTTGCATATACCAAGACCTTAAGCCAGACCGAATCTTCGGGACACTATATTTTGCATATACTAAGTACGCAATGCTGACATGATTTTCGGGACACTATATTTTGCACATGGTATGTTGTAGACTACGCTATCTCTTTGTTTTGGGTCAGCAGGTCAAGGTCTATAAATCTGACCAGTTGAGACTTTATCGTGGTATCGGACTTGAAGACGGTGCGTATTCCCTGTTGTAGGTTGCGGCGGAGGGTTTCGGAGAGTCCTTTGACATATGGCAGCACTAGTATGGACTTATATTTTCTTGTTTCTCTCTTTGGTGCTAGAGCCTAGATGTTCATGTTCATGCCTTGGTTTCTTCCAATTCGGCAATTGTCATTGCCTTTACCAGAATTTTTCTTTCCTCTTTGATAACTCTTGCGTAGTCCTGTGTCATATAAACTTCAGGATATGATTGTTTTACTAGTTTTTTCCTGCTAAAAATTGTGTCACGATCTTCCCTAGAAATAAATCTTGCTATTATTTGCCCATTTCTAGATTCGTATTTCTTCCCAAGTCGATGAACTGCGTGTTTGCATCTAATCCAATTTCCGTTATTATTTCTTTTATCTTTTCCTTACAACTTTCCTTGTCTGTTTCAGGAATACGGTGGAAAATTAAGTTTTCTCGTCGAGTATATTGCTCCAGCTTGATAACGTTTTCTTTTTCTAATTCTTGTCTCAAGTTAATTACTTGCCGTTCTAGGTTTTGTAGTTTTTGGGAAAGCTCTTCCCTCTCATTCTTCTCTTCGCTGCATTTTAAGCTTAATTCTCGAACCTCTGATTGAGTAAAATCCATCGCATTTTCTAAGTCTCTAACTACAGTTTTGATTGCCGCAACCTCAACTTTTATTTCGTGTTTAAAAGAATTGATCTCTTCATGCAGTTGTTCAAAGCCAGCGTTCATTTGTTTCGTTATGGCTTCTAGTTTCTCCATGATTGACAGTGAATTTATGTCTTCGGCCATTCTCATCGCTTTGTTTTCTTGAGCAAAACTATTGTCGCTGCTGCTAGCGCTTCCTTTACTTTTCCGTTTTTTCCCATTAATTTTGACTGTAGTTGGAGGCCAGTAATCAAAAATATATATTCAGCCACCGACGGAGCTGTTTCAAAATCAACCGTCCACCAGTCTTCCCAGTCTAATAGGGGGTTTAATAAGCGCATTATATATAGTGATTAGGGTCTCCTGGGGAACATATTGGCGGGCCTGTCTGAGGCCACCTAATGCGGTAGATATTCTTTTGCAAAGGCTGTCGACATGTTCCTCCCATACAAGCCGCTGATCAATACGTAACGCAAAAGATTTAGTGGAGCTAACTCTTTTTAACGGTTTATCACCGATATTCACAATTTCGGCTTGGCATAAATCAAGATTAGCTAGGTTGAAATCAGATGCAAAATACATATATTCAGATTTCAGCACGTTCAAGCTGAGTTGGTTTACTAATAACCAGTTTTTGATATTTTCGAGATCGTGATTTAGTTCCTTGTGTAGGCGACCTGTTGATTTAGAAGAAACTGTGATACTAGTGTCGTCAGCACACATTCGTTCAGTTGAGAAACGCAAACAACCAGGAAGATCGTTGATATAGATCAGGAAAAGTAAGAAGAATAGAACCTTCTGGATATATTACAGAGAAAAAGAAGCAGCTCATTAAACATAGCATCTGAATACCTTGCTTAGTTTAATGTTCATTTATGGTGACTTGTATTTAGTGAGGTTAGATCGAGATCAAACCTCTAACTTTACAAGTATTATATGACTCACGATTTATCTTTTTTTTGTTTACGTTCAGTTTGCGTGTGGGTAGTGATTAATTTTGAGCACTGATGTGAAGTAGCAATGTTTAGTGAGATGTGCAGTGCATTTAATCAACATTGTTCGAACAAAATAATGCTTAGCACACAACAGTGTTTCCATATTTAGAAGGAGCATAAACATTCTATTGTAACAAGAACAATGAACATAATACGATTTTAATATTTATCATCACTAAATTGAGACTTAATAATTTAAAAAATACTCACCGAAGATCTGAATGTATATAGGGATTCATCTGCACAAGCGTCCATGTGAATACTGGCCCAAAACCACTGAAGCAAAAAACAAATAATTTTACAATTTTTAACATAGTCCTTTGCAGGTAACGTACTCTAAGCTTCATTTTCACCGTCAAAAGATAGCAAGCCAGTATGTGCCAGTCACACCTACCGTGAATGTTAGTGGATTTATCTGTGGTAAACAGTAGCGACTTACACTTATTGTAACAAAACAATTCAAGTATAAATAGCTCAAACATGATCTTAGCTAACTTGAAGCTATTGCTATATGGAGATCTGTGGCCAATATGGAAGATCAAACAGGAAAAGTTTCAACTCTCATCCCCTCAACACCTCTTAGTGTTCTCCTACGTCATATTGTTTCCTATTACTTGGAAACACATACGCATCACCATCATCATCCTTAGAAACACATACTCATAACCATCATCATCCTTAGAAACACATACTCATAACCATCATCATCCTTAGAAACACATACTCATCACCATCATCATCCTTAGAAACACATATTCATCACTATCATCATCCTTAGAAACACATACTCATCACCATCATCATTTTTAGAAACACATACTCATCACCATCATCATCCTTAGAAACACATACTCATCACCATCATCATCCTTAGAAACACATACTCATCATCATCATCATCCTTCGGCATTTGAGGCCGGATGTCAACAACAACAGTATATCACACAACTTGCCTACTCATAACCTGACTCAGTTTACCAATTTGATGGATGTTTTATACTCTTGTCAAGAGTTATACTTGAAGTTAACATGTGAAAAAGATACTGAACAAAAATTAATTTTTACCTCTTGCTTGACGATGTTGTATGTAGCCTCTTCAGTTAGAAGCTCCTTTGGCAGTTCAGTTACACCATCCTCTACCACAACGTGAGTGCAGGTGCTGCTACCAATGGCTACATGAACACCACCTTTAGAATCAAATTATGGAATTGTTTTGATTTTCAGTAGCTTTTCTAAGTGCCTTGTTTAGTGGCTAAATCACTGCCAACCATTTACTGTTTCTTGAGTCCCCTACATTATATCTACAGTATAAGTATGAGTAGGTCTTGCCAAAACATTAATTCATCTTGCTGGATTAGATGCCAGTAAATCTTGTACCCATTTTATTAACCTTGTAAGAAGTTATAATACACATGAATATACAGGTGCATTCTCGGGAACCTAAAGCAATTTTAGGCTTTAGAGTTGTTCAAATCCTGGCACCACCGGGAATTTCTGAAAAGATGAAGAGCCTAGAGGAGGGATGTCCATGGAAATCACTTCCTGATAAGTTTAACTGCTGTGGGGAAGGGGTGGGCACTTGCTTGGTCAAATATAGTATCAACTATTTGGAGAATAAAAATAGTTAGAATCAGATTTTTTAATAGGATTTGTTTCTAAAGTTTAAGGAAACTTTTTGACATTTAAAGTGGGGGTCATTTGCACCTGACGACTAACCCTCCTCCTCCTCCTCCTCAACACAAATCTGTAAGTACTAAGTGTAATTATAGTGAATACACTTGTAAGTTATTGCTGATGGCCAAGGTAAACAACTCAACCAGAGTAATAGTAGCACACACTGTATGAGCTATAAAGACGTAAGCTTGTATCATATTAACTTACCTTCCTGTAGATGTTGAGGAGATGTGATCCTTAACTGGGTATCATTCTACAGAAAGTCTAGGTATGTACTGTAACAATTAAGCTGACTGATTAGAGTAACTATTTCAAAGAATAGAAGAGAAAACTAGCAGGCGGTAAACCTAGTTTGAGCTGCGCCAGTGATTCTAAAGAAAAATACCTTGCTGTTCAGTTGAATCCTCCATAAGTTCTCTTTCCTCGTCTGAAAAGCCATAAAAACTCAAACAGCAGCCACAAAATGGCATCATTTTATACTTCATCTGTTAAGAAAAAAAAGAAAAGTTCTTATGCTGCAAGTCCTCCCTTTAAAATCATTAGCATTGACTAAATTAAGGGAAAATCTACACTGGAACACAAATGCAGTACACAAAAAACATTAAATGGACAAACATGAAGGCAACATAATGGTATCATCATGAACTTAAAATCATATAAATTTTAGGCAAGTAGATAATAATATATAAAGAGATAAAAGATTGAACAAAATCAGGATGATTAGGAACGGGGAAGAAAATCTGATGAAGAGGTAGAAGACAAACTCTTACTGACCATTGATATACCTACTGTACTAGCTCTCACTCTCATCCCAGACTCATCTAAAGGACTTGACCTAGAGTCCCGATCATTGATATACATACTGTACTAGCTCTCACTCTCATCCCAGACTCATCTAAAGGACCTGACCTAGAGTCCTTACCCTTTATATACATACTGTACTAGCTCTCACTCTCATCCCAGACTCATCTAAAGGACCTGACATAGAGTCCTTACCCTTTATATACATACTGTACTAGCTCTCACTCTCATCCCAGACTCATCTAAAGGACCTGACCTAGAGTCCTGATCCTTGATATACATACTGTACTAGCTCTCACTCTCATCCCTGACTCATCTAAAGGACCTGACATAGAGTCCTGACCCTTGATATACATACTGTACTAGCTCTCACTCTCATCCCTGACTCATCTAAAGGACCTGACATAGAGTCCTTACCCTTGATATACATACTGTACTAGCTCTCACTCTCTTTCCAGACTCATCTAAAGGACCTGACCTAGAGTCCTGACCCTTGATATACATACTGTACTAGCTCTCACTCTCATCCCAGACTCATCTAAAGGACCTGACCTAGAGTCCTGACCCTTGATATACATACTGTACTAGCTCTCACTCTCATCCCA
>JAOTRI020160059.1:0-31055 GCA_028564885.2 Zoanthus sanctaehelenae
TTTTATATGATCAGTCCCTCACTCGTTCCTGTAACTTGTATATTTTAGTATCTAGATTGAGGAAGCTCAAAGTTTATAAGCCCATGCAGTGATTTCTTTATGAGCTTCCTCGCCATGTGCACTCTTTACGTTTCCATAGTATTATATTTAACACTTATAATATTTGAATAATTCAAATAAATTGAACTTGAACTTGAATTACATGTTTGCTGTGATCATAGGTAAGAGAACGCAAATTTTGCAGCTTTAAATTAAATATAAGAGCTTACCTTCAAACGCAAAAACACTTCACGTTATTTATAAAAGAGATTACTCGGCTGTCCCTCAGAAAGTAGTTTCAATAATTCAAAAAAAGATCTAAACTGACTTAACCAGAATCTGAAATGCTGCCGCCACCGCGGCAAAACAAACAAATTTTAATGGTTGTAGAACCGGTATTCAGTAAAACTACAAAAACAAGCGCAAAAGTGGCAAAGTGATGCTTTGCCGCACAGGAAAGCCACACTTCAGACTCATTTGAAAGGTGCAAAAGTTTCCATTTGTTTCGGTGCTTGGTCAGAAACACAGCCAAATCAGTTGCATTATTGTATTTTCTCATAAAAGACAACTTTCGGTGAAAATAAAATTTATAAAACTTGATAATTTTACTCTCATACACACTCAGTGGTTTGTCTTTGATGTTTTGCGCACTTCCATGGTAACCGAGTAAGAAATTGAAGCTTATAAATTAAAGCTTTAAATAATGTCAAAAAAAAGCATACCAGCGAATATCTACTGCAAGGAAATACACTTTTTTTTATTAAGAACCAGTAAAATTTTGCCCAGGCTCATTGTTCATATTATTTTTAACAATTTGAGGCTAAAAATGTTCTTATTTTGTTTTTAACTGCAACATATTTTTTATGGTTGAAAATCGATTTCAAAGGTCTTTCAGTGTTTATGTATGCCCAACTTTTAGTTTAAGAACATGTGTACATGCAAAACACGTCATTTTAATTGTATTACATGTGAGGCCCTGTTAGGGGTTTCAAGGATACGGGATATTTGAGGAAAAAATGAAAGAGATACGGCATATATGATTGAAAATTATAGGGATATGGGATATTTCGAAATACATGTAAAATCTTGTGTATTTTACAGCAGATGACACTTAATGTAATTGTTACAGTTGGAGTATACTTGTATTAAGTAACGAAATATCTTTAATGTGTGATGCTCTGTGTGATGGCTGCTTGCCACGCTCAGTTTGTTATTTTTTCTTTTTTTTTGATTTTTTTAAAATTTTCATTTCAAGCTCCAATTGTGTTTAATTTGTTCTTATTTTTCGGGTGATTTGAGCCTCACCGTTCTTATTAAGTGTGTTCTTAATAAAAAAAGTGTAACTAAAGTGTGAACAACTTCCAAGCACTACATGTTCTTCTTCCACTGAGCAATTTTTGAAAAATTAGTTTTAGAACACCTTTTACATTTGGCGCTTATTCTTCCAGCTCAGATGTCAGATTATGTTTTTTGTCTCTTGGCTACAGGAATACATCTATCATTTATTACAATAGGTACAAAACTTAATACCATATGGGAAAGAGTTCTCGATACTTCTTGAAGAAGAGCTTAAATGAATAAAAATATACAATATACAGGAAGCAAAGTTTTATCAACGTACTAAGCAGAAACATCGTTTCGTTCTTATATATCATTTATCAAGCATTCTTCCTATAAAGTATAAAGTTCTTGCTGATTTTTTTTCTTTTTTATAGAACTGTTGTTCAAGTAGCCTGACGGCTAAAATGTGTCTTTTAGAGAACTTTAGATTGACACTGAATTTATTATCTTAGAACGAATTTGTATCAAAATTTGTAAAGTGCTTCCAGTTAGGGAAACTCAAAAAGGCGATTTATATCATGGAAGTAAGACATGTATCAAGTACGACACGTCTTATATTTTATAAATGGCGTAAACTTCGAGTGCATGATATAATATATCAATTGCTGGATATCGTACAACATTGTCATGTCGATGATCGATGTTTACTGATTCTTGCAAACAGCTGGCACAGCAAGGCAAAAAACAAAATCTAGAACTTTTTAGCTCGGTAGATAAAAAAATGAAACTTTGGGAAAGCTAGGGTAAACAAAGAACGGTCTGACATTAAGAAAAGGAAAATGAGATACGTGACACGTACATGTTACACAAACGGCCATGGAGCTAAAGTTTGATTTTTGTCCGATAGACTCGAGTAAATGCAAACTCAATATGAGTGCTTTGAGGAGTAATTAGTTCAAGAATGCTATGATACAAAAATTGTACCTTAATTAGAATTCGCTCGAAAAGACAATTATTATATATATACCAGACAGTTTGGGGGTATTTCTTTGGGTAGAGGACACAGAATTAAGCAAGGTTTGTGATTGGCTGATTTTATGTTATGGTAAACTTTATCTTTCTTTTGATTGGTTCAATTATCTGTCTCTTGTGCACGGAGTAAAAGCCAAGTTTTGCGGTGTTGGTAACCGTATTAAAATATAAGCATATCACAAGAAGCAAAATAATTATAAAACTAATTACTTATAAAGACCGAAAAATTTAAAAGTAACCAAATTTTTGTTAAAAAGCGGCGGATTCAAAGTAACAACTTCGAGTCATATATTGCACACCCATATACAAAATACATTGTGTCGACTTTTCGATAACAAAGTTGGTAAGCGCCGTTGGCTTACCAAAAGACACTAGTAACAATTGCGAGTGGATCAAAGCCGTAAAAATTGTTTATTTTTTGTTAATTAACGTTAAAAAGCTATTCTTTTTTCTTTGTTTAAGGTATTTTTTCAATAAGCCTGTCTAAAAGATGTGAGTTAAATGTCAAAATTAAATGTTGCTCAAAATAACGCCAAACAATTTTCAAAAGCTTAAGCTGTCTGTTTTTGTAAAAGTTGCTCAAATGTTGCTTTTCTTTAAAGCCGTAACTCAGTTCCTTTGTGCTGATTATTTCTCAACCTCGTACCCAGGGTCAGTGAAATGACCCTGGGTACGAGGATGATTATTTCTTTGTAAACATCACAGCTAAGCTTTTTCACACGAAAGTGTTCTACATCTTAACCTGCTTCTGCACCGAGTGTGATGGAGGATCAGTTAACCGGACTTATTGCCCTTTAGCAAGTTTGCCCTCCATTTTTCACTTTTTCATGGGGAACATCTTCCGGCAGACTTTTATTGGAGAAATGTTTATCTGGCACTACCTTGCATGTCAACAAGATCCGCCATATTGATTTCATTTAACTCGTTCCCACTCCTCTCCGTTATAGCGCTTGTCGGATATTTTTTAAAAACGGGAAGGACGACATTTATTCTCCAAAAATTTTTTGAAACAATTTCATTGTTGCAATTACAACAAAAATATCTTCTGGTATAAAGCTAAAACATTGCCCAAAGTATAAAAAAATTTTGGCGAGAAAAAAAAAGTTACCTATAAATTGAAAATGAAAAGTGTCTCAAAAATTTGCCGACATATAATTATATAAAACAATTAAGATTTGCAACTGAATCTTAATAAAAGCAAAAAAAAAGTTGTTCTCCTCAATAGACAACCAGCACCTTCCAAACTTGTTAATATATATAAAACTTAATTCAAGTGAATACACAATCTGTTAGTTACGTTTTTATAAGAACTTATTGTCTTTCTAAAACTAAAATAAGCCATCAAAATCCCGGGGAAATCTGAGTCTCATTCCGTAAAGTCTTGGTTTTAGCCACAAAAAATAATTAAAATATACAGTTGCTAATAGTTCTTGTTGCTGCTTATTTAAGAATGCGTTTTGATATTAAAAAGTTTACTAAAGGACTAATATCAATGTTGTTTTTGCAGATATACAGTATTGTGAAATGTCAATTTATTTAGGAAGTTGAAGAAAGTAATTGATTGAAGGCCAAGCCATAGTCCTAATTTCAATACTCTGATGTCAGTACAAAGTCTTGCGTTTTGAAAAGCTTTCAAAATGACTAACGTATAAATATCATACAGTATTGTAAAACTTGACCAAATTTTTTTTGTCACTATAAACCATTAACAATTTCTGCTTCTTGACTTGTCATTCGCACTAAATTTCAAAATTTGCTTTTTTAAAATGGCTTCAGTAGGTGCCCGGAAGCGTCATCTAACAAAGCCCTTTCATCAATATATTAATTGGAAAAAAACATACTGGTCAGCTTTATCTTGTGTCCTAGTAAGAATGAATCACGTCAATTCAGAGGTAAAAGTTAAACTCTAGGACCAAACAAACAATTTTATTTTTCTCACTTGTTCTTTTTGTCTCAGACATTCTAACAACAATATGTTAATTATGCATGGTTTTGATAGGATTCTAAATTGTAATCTACATTGTAGTAAGAGTTTTGAACAGGCGTTTCATCTTGAGAAATATCCGAAAAGGTTATTCACCGTTTCACGTTCACTTACCTTCAATGTGGAAAATTTGGGTTTACAGGTGAATTGATCAATTCAGTGTCTGCAATCTATGAAAAGATATAAAATCAAAAAGTCATACTGTTGTATACTGCTTACAAGAAAGGGAATGGTTTTTAATACATTTAATTTTCAAGTAAACCGCGTGAGCTCCATTTTTTATCAAATTCACACATCCTCACAATAGCACAGTCACCGACATGGTTAAATACAATAACATCGTAAGTTATAATACATTCAAAGTTTGAGGCTCAAAAAACAAGTCGGAAAACTCATTCCACTTCACGCGGCCGAATGTAATTCGAAATAATATAGTTATAATCTCAAGAAACTCATTATCAGGTAAAGCCACTGTACCGACAATCGATTTCTGCTAAACATCCTTGTCACGTGACAGTCTTTACAAAAATGAAATCATTTCGATCGGTGACTGCAAAAAAATAAACTTTTTTCTTATTGCAAAACTCTTTGATGCTTTTTCTTGCTCTAATATGTGTTTTCTTACGTTTTGTAATCGTTCTAATACATCCCAACACAACAAAGTGAAAAGTCACAAAGAAGTGTCACAACGAGTTTGCGCTAATTACTACTGATTATCGATCGCTACCAGAAGATAAGACGTTAGGCTTCCAGGAAAGAACAAAAATGAAGTAGTCATAACAACAATTTATTTTTTTACAATAATTCATTTTCAATATGGTAAGGGAGATTAAAAAAAGAAAAAGAAAAAAATTAACGAAGGTTTTTTGCCTTTTGAGATGGTGTGAAATTTCTGTTAAGAAACCCAAATGGTAAATCACGGTTGTTGTCTTAAACCAAACAAAACTTTTGGTGGCATAGAGCGGAAAGTAAACAAATCTAATACACACGGATATCTTTTGTCATTTTGAGGTAAACATTGTCTAGATTAGGAAAGGTATAACAAAGCTCTGCAAACATGCACTTAATACCGATATCAAGTTGATAATGGACCTCTGTCAGTGTACTGCTTGCTTTCATGTCACAGTTAGAATTTCCAAGCCAGGACTTGAAACAATCTTGCTATGGACTCCATGGTCCAAGTTTAAGTCCATAAAAAATGAACTGATCCGAGGTTCCTAAACAACTGAAAGTGTATTTTACTAAAAAAATTCGAACCAAGTGAAACATTAAGTTTAATATGCTTGTATAAACAACAAAAGAACGATATAAAAATTTAAAAATATCTTTTCTGAAAGTATTATTGTAGCTAGCTTAAGTGCGTGCTACTAAAACTACAATTTATCTTAAAAAATGTCCGATCCTTCATAAAAATAATATAGCATTGCTGTGACCGCAGCTGCTTTGTTTCGTTCGTTCATTGGTTGGCTGGTAACTTGAAGCATTTCTTTTAAAATTTATTGTGAAATTGTCCGGCTATAACACGTTTAAAGTTTCAACACCTTGAATTATATTGTTATCTAAAATTATTCACTGAACCGAACTTTTCTGTTAGGAGATCGTTAACTGGGTTCTTAACGAAAGACTCGTTGTTTGACTTGTTTCCCTTATTCAAAGGAAGGTTCACCATTCAAAAAAAAAAAGTCAAGATATATTGATATCTGAACATCTTAGTATTTTTGTTGTTAAAAACCTTTTCAACGTAACTCGTTCTAAACTACTAAATTTACAAGCAGTTTGTAGCGAGTTAAAATAGAATCAAAAACGTTTGAAGTGAAAGGAAGTCTACTGACGGATTCAGAGCCGGAGGATCTGCTTGAGGAAACATCAGCGTCCTCGCAACCACAAACACTGACTATTTCCCTCGGGCCTCTGTTTGAGTCAATAAGTACTAAATGAGGATATGCCAAAGAAGCCTTTTGTTTCGAATGGACCGTTACCTTTGAATCGTTGTGAATACGATAAGATTGCTGTAAAAGAGAAACTTATAGTAATAACCGAAAGGCAAAACAAAATGTTACGAGAAATTTCTTTATATATGTTAAAGGTTTTCTTGCTCATTTTAGCACTTGTTAAAAGCTTTTACTAGTACAAATACAATGAAACAGCTTATATGGTGCTCTATACAACAATAAAGCACCTGCATATGTGGGAAGTGACGAGGACACTCTAAAAACTAAGAGAAAACCCGTCTATAATCCTCTTTCACGCTCAAGATTTTCCTCGACGCGTCTTCATCATTTCCAGTGTGTTTTATTATTGTATAGCGCATGGCTTAAACTGCAACGCTAAATTAATATTTTATTTATGGAAGTTATCAAGAAAGGAGGCTTCGAGTCGACTCTCTTCTATTCTGTTCTATTGTAAAGCACTTCATTTTGGTCAATCAAAGCTCACCTCAGATTTGAGATATTCATAAACATCACTGTATCACAAAACCAAATTGAAAAATGCTATTGTTACTTTGGACATCATTAGAATTTATGTTCCCTTTGTGACAAAAATCAGACCTACAATAACTTGAGATATGGACAGATGTGTTAAGCCACGGACACACGGTGCAGCACTTCATGCAACATTGCGCGCAACAATTTTTGTTGGAGGTGGACACACGGTGCAATATTTCATGCAACATTGCGCGCAACAATTTTTGTTGGAGGTGGACACACGATGCAACGAAATCACGCTACATTTCTCGTGATAGTATGGCGTGCTTAGAGAGCGATTCAACTTCAATTTTGTAGCGTACAATGTTGCATGCATTAAAACTCGTCGGTGAACACACACTGAAACAAATTTGTTGCACGCAATGTTTAGAAATGTTGCTTCGTGTGTCAGCGACTTTAGCAGATTGATAGGACCTGTTTAATATCGACTGTTTGTGATGAAAAAACCTAGAACAGAATCCAGAAGCTTCTCCAATATCTCCTCTCACTACTGACAGTTAGTGAACCAAGCAGGAATATTACTAGGAGATTGCATTGAAGATTACATTGAATTTGCTTCCATTTCAATCAAGATATCTATTAAAATCGATTCTTAGTAAATGTAAAAAGAGATTTTTAAAGCATTACCAAAACGAATGTTTATTAAAGATCATGCAACTTTTCAATTTTCTAGATACAACTATTAGAAGTTCCGACTTTTTATTGCACAATTCGTCCCTTTCAAGTCGCTCAGATAGACAAAAAACACGTGAAATTTTCCTTTCTCTTTGATTTCATGATGTTAATTAGTTTGGAAACGAGCACTGATGGCAGAACGCGGGAACACTTCCCAACAAAATGATAGATTGGGAACGCATCTTTACATCGGTCTCGTCCACGAAAACCTTCTTGAACAGCCGCAATTCTTCGTTTTTTTTTAAATTGCAGTTTATTCAAAAATTCAAAGGTATATTTTTCAGTACAACGATCTTTTTGAAAGCTATAAAACCGATTTCGTGTCATGTAATCTTTAATCGTTTGCAAGTAAATCATTTCTTGCCGACTATTTCAATTGTAGAGTGTTTCAATTTTTATCGGATAAACCCTACAAAGCTGAGACAAGGATTTACTAAGACATGATAATATCGCTGTGATATAGTTAATGACACCTGGCCTTACAACTATACTCAACAATTGCCGCAAAATATAATGTAAATTAAACATATTGAAAAGAGAAAGATGGGCAGACAATTCTTACCTATAATATTGTTGCTAAACAACTTTACGATTCACCGTTTTAAATCATCTGTATTTTCGATCACTGCCATATCGTTTATGAAACCACAATTCAAACTGCCGGACTGGAGCAGTAAATTATATCTCAAATTTTCGACCTTTTGTAAACTCAATAGGGTTATCCAATTTAATTGGTCTGAGGTCTGATCCCACAGCGGCGAACGCTTTAGAGTTTTGAGATCTCTTTAAACACTTCTATTTTTCAAACAAAGCCGTTTACCCAACAAGCAACTGTTAAGAAATGCTCACTGTTGATGAAATAAAAGCTGTGACAAAAAACAAAAGGTGGTTTACTAATTGCTTATTAGAAAGTTACTAAAGAATACAAACGTTTTGAAAAAAAATAAAATTATATGCAAATTCATTCTGAAGCGGCTAACTCCTATAAGTCATATAACATATCAGTTTTTTCTAAAACCAGTACAGTAGCTATAGGATCTAAGAGTTGGATTCGCCATTGTATTCAAACGCTGTCAATACTCGCATTTTATACCAAGAACACTTCATACGGTGATTGCTGATCACTTGTTATTATGACCAAGGCAATCTTCTTTTTAGCTGCCTGTAATTGCCTCTCTTATCAAAGCCATTTTCCTTGCATCTGCTGAAACAAAGTAAATTAGAAGCTTCTTCCCAAAATTATTTTGACTGATGTTTTCTAATAAGGCTATTGTCTGCGTTTTTAATGAACAAAGTGTGCTATAAACGCCATCTTTTTCTGGATAATTGTCAACGTTGCTATATCCGTTTACCGGCGCTTCTTAAAATGTTTTATATCTGATTAAAGCTTTTGAAAATCAACTCCATTACTCTCACAAGGAGACACGACGACAAATTATTACGTATAGTTAAAAATTAAAGCCGGAATGGTAAAATAGGAGCCAAAAACTGTTAAAAGGTCTTAATTCACTCAATATTTTGAACTGAAAAACGTATGTTAATTAGTAGTCGTTTTGGTCGCTTCAATCATGTAGTTTATCCAAAATACCGCCTTCACTATGAACCAATTGTGGACTGAAGAAGTTTGTAGTTACAACAAATATAAAATGGCACAAACTTCGAGCCATCGTCTCTTCTCTGTCGTAGTCAATATTTAGAGGGCAGTCAAAAAGGAAGGACCCAGCTAAGCCAAGAAATAAAACGAAATGAGTCTTTATTTTTGTGTAACTTTCGCTTACTCGGTATATGAGTAAACGTATGACATAGTAAGAACAGATAATCACTTTTTTGGTATAATAACGTGAACGAGCAAGCCTTTATATATTTATGAATAAAAATGAAGCTAAATCCTTTTACGAGCCTAGTAGCCCATAAGGCCGGCGTTTACCCCCCCGGCCGGTTTCTGTAGTGCAAAGCGGATGAGAGTCTTTAACTCCCCTTGTACGGGACACTAATCCATCGTAGATTAGCTCCCAGCTGACGCGGGTACTCATTTATCTACCCAGGAAGGATGGAAACCATGAAAGATTCCTTAGATACACAATTTGAAAACCCTACTGATGAACAGTAACTGTTTTGCTATTTTTTTCAGCAGCATTGTAGTTATGTCTGTTCCGATATCAACTTAAGTTATCCTCCCAACATATTTTTGGACGAGTTTGCAATATTTCTAGAGTCACTTATTTTGTGTCCGGGAAAACTAATTCTGACAGATAATTTCAACTTCCTGATGTTGATGACCCGTCTGACTCTGCAGCACTTAAATTTCTGGATCCCCTTGACTTACTTAACCTGCAACAGTACATAGATGTCCGTACTCACAAAGACGGACACACCATAGACCTAATTATAACACAATCAAATGAAGAACATACATTTGATTTTTTTGTGTATGACACTGTTATATCTGACCATGTTGCTGTCCACTGTAGACTAAATATTGACATGCCTCCTGTTGCGGTCTGTCAATGCTGATTACTTCTGTCGTGATATTATTAACTCATCTTTGTGCCAATCGCCAAGCAAATTCTTGTCCGAACTGATGAGAATATTCTATCCTACATTCTTGATAATTACGCGCCCCTACGAACTAAGATTATTAAAAACAGAGACCAGTAGCCCCTTAGTTCACGCAAGATATTGCGGTAGAGAAGGCAAAGATACGTAGACTAGAGCGACTGAGGACTCACATAAAATTCAGCTGATCTTAATGTGTATTTGGGCCAACGTAGACTTGTTAAGGACATGGTCAATTTAGCTAAGATGAGATATTATTCCTCTCTCATTAAGAACACCAAATCAGATCAAAAGAAGCTTTTTCGAACAATTGACGAGCTGCTGCACAGAAAACCAATAAAATTGTACCCACCCAGCTGAACTTGCGAAAACGCTATGCAAACGTCTTGAGAGAAAGATTATCACGATCAGGCACCAGCTTGCAGTTATCGTCAGTATCAGGTTTTTCTTTATTTGCCAGTATTGAAACACCTCAATTTATTTGCAATACTGTCAATCTGTCGCTAAACTCTAGTTACGTACCGCTGTCTATTAAACTGAAGCTGTTTTACAGCGACTTTTGAAAAAGCCATCACGAAACCATGAAATATATAATAACTTCAGGCCAGTGTCGAATCTTAAGATGATCTCAAAAGTAACCGAAAAAGTTTCTGCTACTCGGCTGATTCATTACCTAGAAGAATACAATCTATGTGAACTCTACCAGTCTGCTTATAAGATTAAAAACAGTTGTGAAACTGCTCTTCTTCTCATCCAAAATGATATTCTGTTTGCACTGGACGGTAAGAAATGCACTATAATCTTAACACCTGACCTTTCGGCTGCTTTCGATACCGGTTGATCATGAAATTCTACTTGCAAGCATGAGAAGCAAATTTGGAATAAAAGATTTGCTTCGTTTAAATCTTACTTATCTGACCGTGATCAATTTGTTAACATCAATGGTGCAAAATCTGATGCACACAATGTATCTTGTGGAGTTCCCCGAGGTTTTGTGCTTGGCCATATCCTCTAACTCCTGTATAAATCTCCTTTGGGTGACATCTTAATATTTCACAACATTTCATTTCACTTTTGTGCAGATGATAGTCAACTCTACACAACATTCACCAATAGCAATGAAGTCGAACAAGACAACGCTATTCGGCGAATCGAATCCTGTGTAATGGAAATAGAGAACGTATGAATCTAAATAGGCTTAAACTGAACAGTGATAAGACGGAGCTTGTCATTTTCTATCCCAAACATCGTCACCTCCAAAACCCTCGGCCGTGTCGGCTGTAGGATCTGAGCTCATTAAACCGGGAAATTCCATAGGAAACTTTGGTGTTATTTTTGACAAGCTGTGTATGACTATGTTGCCTCATGTCAATTTAGTTTGCAAGGCTGCTTTTTTCATATTAGAAACATTTGACGGATAAGGAAGTGTCGAGTGAAATTCTTGTACATGCGTTTGTCAGCTCTCGACTGGACTACTGCAGCTTACTGCTTTATGGATCTCGGAAGTACATCTTACAGAAACTGCAACGTGTTCAGAATGCTGCTGCCCGACTTTTTAAGCTGTCCGGCAAATACGAGCATATTACACCTTACCTAATGGACCTACACTGGCTACCTGTTGAATAAGATGGCTTAGGCAGAAAAGAAGGTCACACCGCAAATATTCGAATCTCAACAAACTGCCGGGATTGAACTGGGGACCTTGCGGATGCAAAGCAGAGATCTTACCAACTGCGCCAAATACGTCCAGAACCCTCAATAAAAATGATATCAATTTAAATTTTTCCATGTAATAGTCTCTCGTACTAAAATGGGCTAAATACCTCTAACCTCTGGCCTGTCTGTGCCGTTACAAGCATGCATATGCATGCAAACACAGCTATATGAACTTCAGATATTGATTTTCGTATTTCTGAAAGAACGATACTTGTTCATCGGCCCGATATAGCTATTAATTGAGTTGATCTCAAGAGTCGCTATTTTTATTCAGATTTGGCGGCCTAGCAGTTTATGTTTATGCTATCTGTTGAGTTTTCATTTGTCGAGAATAATTGACGCCAATTGCAATAATATGGAATGTGTTAGAAATTAGAATCGCTCCCGATTTTCCATTTGTTTCCGGAACAATTGCTGGGTATTTAAGATTTCAAGTTTCATTTCGGTCGGCAAAATTTCGGCCAATAGGTCAGCAGTAAAATTCTGGATCGTCTGGAGTTTTCCCGAGATATAAAAATAAGATTTAAATCGTAATTATATCTATTTTAAAATCATTATTGAATCCTACAATCTGATTGGTTCTTAGTATCTTGATTGCAGCCTAAATCAGGTCATTTTGAACTCTAAATTGCACCATCTTGAACAACCAATCAGATTATAAAAAATTGACCAATCAGGTAACAGAATTAAAAGGCAAAATGTGAGGAGGGTCAACTCTGGCAAGTTTCAGGCAAAATGGAGAAGTTGTAACTTTTACAATTTATAATAATTTGTTACTGTACAATGTGTTAGATATAATTAAGTGATAACTGAACTTCGTCTTGTGCAATTTTAGTTCAAAACCAAATTGCACTCAACTCAGTTCAATTACCTTTATAAATCAGAAATTTACAGCGTTAATTTTAATACATTGTTTTGTGTAATAAGACGTGTTTATCAGGTTATAAGTATTTCCTTTGCATGGTACTTTATAAAAAAGGAAAATAAAAACATTTTTACCAATATTTTAAATCCATGGACTAATAGAGAATGGTTATCGAGCTCTAGAGTCTGAGATAGGGTAACTTATTTGTAGCTTGCGATTGGCTACAGTTTCTACTGTTGAGAAAGTTATGATAACATCTACTCATTGACTAATAGAGAATGGTTATCGAGCTCTACAGTCTGAGATAGGGTATCTTATTTGAGGCTTGCGGTTGGCTACAGTTTCTGCTGTTGAGTAAGTTATTATAACATCTACTCATTGGCTAATAGAGAATGGTTATCGAGCTATAGAGTCCTATTAGCTCGCAAATGGGGAATGGTACCGTTAGACAGCTTTTAACGTAATATAATTTTTGACTTTAAGGTCTGGGGTAGGGTATCAATTTTAAACATTCATAGGTTTGGAATAGGTTCAGCGTTTTTAGCTTAAAATAGCACTCCCCCACCCCAATACTCATAGGGTTCCCCTACCCCTCAGTATTTTAAACAACATTTTGAATAGAAAATCAAAAATTATTGATTTGTTAAGTCGAAGTTTTTATTCTATTTTAGTAAATTGTTTTTTTTTAAACTTACGGTCCGTCCTGAGAGCTTCCAATTTAAAATCATCAATGTTTTTGTTAAAACGCTAAGGCAGCGAATAAATGAAATTACCCTGAACAAACGACTGAAAACTGGCTCATTAACAAACTAACAAACTAGTAATAGTGTAGTGGTTAACACGTCACTTAGTAAACCGAAGATGTGGGGTTCGAATCCCGCCAAGGGCTTATATATGTTATTTTTCTCTTAATTCTTTCTATGTATATCTACACACCGAACGCATTCCAGTTACATTTGTCAATTAGTAATAAAACAACAACGAAAACGTTTATTTTAAAAAGATTAAATTTTATCCGAAACCGACCATTAGAAAACTGCCGATGGTTTTCTTTCAACCGCATGCACGTTGATGTTTTGTGGAGTTTTTCTTTCCATTGAAGTGTCTTTCCACTTAATTGTCAAAACAAATTCTCATTTGTCAATATTAAAAAAAACAAAAACCTTTTACAACGCACCAACGCGTACGCTCAGAAATTAACTGAGTACAACAGGTGCGAATGCAGTATAAACACTTCCTATTATTCTGGCTATAAACTAGAAACGGCAGTGAAAAGGTGTAATTCAGAAGTATTTATAAGGAATAGATGATATTACATGGGTGCGCGGAGATACGGATTTTATCTTCGATCGAGTGGTGAAAAGATCCGTATCTCCAAGCAACCATGTAATATTCTATTTATTATATAATTACCACGATAAGATAATTTGTTTGATGAATGAAAACGCAAAGCTGCCGTGATCGAAGAGCTCGCAAGGGTCGCCACGGTAACAAACTTTTCACTAGTGAAGATAATAAGTTTTTTTTATTTTCACAAATTTATGAGTGTGAGAAATATAGATATTTTATGGAAAGTTATAAAACAAATGATGTTTTGCAACCATGCATTACACTTAAACTACAAAATATCATCCTCACAAAGGCTTCCTGTGTAATTAAGATAATTTATGAGCTTTGGTGAAGTCGCTCGATCTACGTAAAACATGTTCATAGATATTCACAGCGTCAGTCTAAGATTGTTCATTAATTGTTCTTAAATTCTGGCCAATTTGAGACTCGTTGTTCTTATCAAAAAGCGTGCACAGAAAAAGAAATTGAAACGAAAAATACACTCTTTTTTTGTAAGACTGAATACACTTTGTTAATTAGAGTATCGCCATACAGTTAGAGAGACGTAATATATAATGTGGAATCACCTGCTCAGAATTATGGCGCATGAAAAGGTTGAAAAAATCGCGATACAAAACTAATTGTGATTCTGAGCCTGTGATTCCACATTATATTGCCGGTGTTGAGAAAAAATATTTTTCTCTGTGACTCACTGCCCCACTCCGCCACTAGCGGGCAATATGATGTGGAATCACCGGCTCAGAATCGCAATTCAGTAGTTTATATTATCGAGGCTCAGATTTTGTCAAGAATATAATTTTGCATGTTTGAAAAAAAGATATTACTAATGAAAATTATTGCAATAGCGACCTAATCTCAAATGCACAACCATAAACAGATCTATAACCTTTGAAGCTCTTTTATACCACATTTAGTTTGAAAAAAACTGAAATAGATTTTCACAGATATTTCAATACTAAGAATATTTGTTAGAAAATCAGTTTAGCCTAAACTGCGGTCCAAAAAAAACAATATTATTATAAGAATAAAATGTAGGTGAACCATGCATAGACGTTTATATTCGTCAAATATTTTATATAAACCCAAAAAAAGTATGTTACGGCCGCTCATTCCACCTTCCCTGCCACATTATGACCAGGAGTTGTTCAAAGGCTGGACAACTTAAGCTCTGGATTAAGCAAAAATTACAGCTGCAATTGCTTGTCTAAGGAAAAGATTACAGTAAAATATAATACTGCTGAGATTCTTATAGGACACAACTTGTTATTTCAAGATTTGCAGCTCAAATAACTGTCTGTAGTGTTCGAACACTGATTAAATATTTAACACTAGATTACGTTAGCAGGCTTTTGAACAACTGGGTCCTGACTTTTTCGTTAGTAATCCTGTCCTGCCATTTTACTTTTGTCATGTATCTCAACATTCTATGATCAATACAAGCTAGCAGTCCTTCGTCCCACTAAAGCTTGTGCCCTGGGCCCAGATTTTCAAGAGTTAATGTTTTAATGTAATTAATTATCAATGTTGCCGGTTTTTAGAAAGCAATGCAATTCTATGGAGAATAAACGTTTTAAACACGTCAATCACACACGCACGTCACATTTACGAGTTTTGGTGAATTTTTCCAGCCTTTTGATTTTATTCATGCTTTACATTTCTCTTTAAAACTAAAAGGTAACCATTTAAGCTGTCTATTTATTGGTGATAACTCATGTTCCACCAATAATAAATATATTACCGGGTGTTTTAATTAAAAATAGAAATTCAAACAATAATTTATTTAATTTGTTTATTGTCAATTTACTAGGTAAACTGGGTGTTCTATGTTTAAAAGACAAACCATTCAAATAGTCCTAACGTCTCTCCAGTATAATGAAGAATAAAAATATTGTAATTGCAGTATAACACATTCTATTTAACAAGTATATTTGGGAAGTAACAAAGCAAAAAAAAAGATCAAGTTAAACGAGTTTCTTTTCGACTTTCACTGGGTTTTTGCCAGGTCTATCGCAAAAAACATTTCACAATTAAGAACAAAGTGTTTAACTTCTAATAGATATCTGAACAAACATAGCCGTAGTCCGGGAAGACGAAATGTCGCTAACAATCGCTTTACGGTAACTGATTCCTTATGTAGGACTTAGACCCAATATATTCATGTCTAACCAATCTTGCTTTAGCACTTCGTACAACGACGGTTTTCTTTACAAATATCTAACTAATAAAAAAGCAACAAAATTATACAGAAAACAACAACCTGCAAAAATACAGCAAAGAAACAGCCTCTTGGTAAACATAGCATCAGATATAACTTCACCTGCTCTACTGTGGATTCAAAACAATTGTTATTTTAATTCAACTCAAAGGAGAAAAGCAAAATTTTACTTCACGAACTTTTTATATTTTCGAGTGTCCTTCAAGAAATCTATTAAGGAAAGAAGGTCAAAGAGAGATTTGTCGAACATTAAGATACTTTTGAATGGAAACATATATTCATATATTCATAACTATATCATAGTTATAGTTGTTAACGCACGAAACGACGAAAAATATTCCGGCAGACAATTCTGGTTACAAATCCCTTATCCCGTTATCGAGAAGTTGAGTCAATGCATACATCTGTTAGCTAACTAGAGATGTATGGACTGTGTGCTTGTATATATATATGCTCATATTGACTTTAATGGCTCTTAAATTAAATGTAAAGAGGCAAAATACACACGGAGAAGAAAAATGTTTACGATTTACCTTGTATAGACTGCTGCATACCGAAGTATTCAAGCCGTCGGAACAGTTTTCTTTTAAAAGCGCGTTGGTAGAACGTGTTAGAAAACTAAGGAACGAGAAACCTTTGCGATTCAAATCAAGTATTTAAATAAATATGTCATTCTTTTGATGTTTTCCCTTTAGATGTCACTTTGATTAATAGGAACGGAAGCTAATAGCAGATGGATTTTCTTCGACCAGACGACACTAACATTCAAAAATTGAATGTGTCTTTTGCCTAAAATCTAATAATTAGGCATTCTATTTGTCTGCAGTCTGGCCAGTATTCATGAGTCCAAAAACGTTTTTCCTCATAAATTTTAGGAAAGAATCGAAAGATTTTTTGGCTCTTTCCAATTTAATGCAAACATTTTTGATGTTTGTTTTTACAAATTATACAAGTAAAAGTTTGCGGAAGCGAACCATTTTAATGTATACAAACCGAAACTATTCTAATTATTAAAGAGGTGACTATATACGTCATATCCAGTCTCGCAAATCAAGTTTAAAACGAACTCCATTTGCCGAATTGCGTTTGTTTTATTTATATTTCTCATGAGGTAAAAAAAAATTTAATTATTTAAAACTGGCAACTTAAAAATGCTTTACTTTAAAATAGCTTCATCGAAACAAGACTTAATTAGCTTCTGGCCTGAAGCTAATTAAGACATATATACCTCCGAATATTTTATATATATATATATTTTAAAGTTCTTTGCTTTTTAGCAAACGCATATAACAATAAATATTGATGTTGCTTCTTTAGAAGTACATATTTAGCAAATGCAAGCTGTAAAACCAAGCAACGAGAATTGGACAAATTAAGTCCGTCTCTGAAAAGCGCTGTTTTCATTTTCTGTTCTTTGAATTATATTCTACTACAATGCTATGTATAATCATTTGTGTTTCTATTGCAATTCTTTTAAGCCATCGTTACTGGTTCGACTCTTTAGCTTAACCAATTGACATCGAAAGAGCATTCAAAATATATTTAAGATTCAGGGGCGTAGCCAGCATTTTGAGAGGGGGGGGGAGAGTTCCAATGTGAGATAACGATTAAAAGGCTCCCAAATACTAGACATATAGTAAAGGTAAAATTAATGTTCATTCAAATGCCCAAAAAGAAAAACAGATTATGCAATTACTATTCGCATTTCAAATGGCCAACATATATATAACAAACAGAACAACTGTTGAGATAAAATCGCCAAAAATGGGAGAAGAATAGAGAAGTATTGACGCTAGAGGGGGTTCCAATCTGGGATAAGGATAAAAAGGCAAAGCACAGATTGATGCTATTGCTATTCGCTTCTAGTATGGGAAGCATAGAGTAAAATGAACAATTATTGGGATAAAATCGCTAAAAATTGGAAAAAAGGAATTGAAAAGGTGGTTTCTGGAAGCTAGTGGGGAGAGGATTCTGGGTTTTACAGAGAACGTATGGCTCATTAACGGTTTTGCAGCACAGCTCTTTTGAGTACTCTAAAACCATGTTATTTTTTTTAAATAAATTTAAATAGAATCCAAATTTACATTTGTTTGTTAGTTCAAGTAGTTCGACAAGATTTTTTAAGCTTTAGAATTTGAGTCTCATTAACCTTTGTTTGTTTTATGGTAATGAAGTAGAATTGGCCGACCATTACTCAGCTGGGGTTTAAATAGTTAAGGATAAATTGCTGCCTCTTAATCTAATGTTCACAATTAGCATTTTCCAACATCAGGGCTAATACTCATACCACAATCTGATTGGCTCCCTAACCTCAGGTTATTCGTGATAGTCCGAGGTGACGAGTTTGCGAAAACAATGGCAGCTCCTTTCCGTTTTGTGGAAGTGTCAAATGACTATTTACAAGAACTTCTAGATAGTTCAATACCCGAGAAGAAAAAAAAAGCTACTAAGTATGGAATGAAAATATCCATTGTAAGTTGCAAGCATTAGAAAACAGACATATTGCTACTTTTTCATAGATTTTTTACCGAGACAAACGAGAATTGCAAATTGAAAAATTCACTCGTTTAGTATCTCCAAATTAGCATGTACTTTTATTTAATTTTGGCTCAATATATGGGAAAATACTAAAACAGTTAGCCCTCTCGGCCTCATGGACTACGATTCAATAGCCTATTCGGCCCTCGGCCTCGTGGGCTATTGCCTCGTAGTTCATACGGTTTCGAGGTCTAATTGTTAAATGGTACACCTTTGCATCTTCTCAGGCAAGGTCACTAAACCAAGGGATGTAAAAACCCTCCAACTTGTAATCTGTTTATATATTTGTCTAATTATCTAATTTTGTCAGCACTAAATAATAAAGCTACTTAGATAGATTATCAACCTAGTTAGATATATATGATTAATATACATTAACAAGACTAAAGATCTATTTAGCATGAAACATTGCTATAGTTAGTTTATCACTCATGACCTGCGATGGTTAAACCTGGTGCAGGAAGTTTAAATTGTTCTAGGTCATTTTATAGATTTTTTTTTATTATAAGTTCCCAATCTTTGATACAATTTTATTAAAGGTTTATTTCCTTATAGTCGGCATTTTCATGTGCTAAAGATCAGGCGATTTTTTTTTACTAGAGGAATGTCCTTAAAGCGCAATTGTCTAACAGTTACAAAAGCTAGGTTGAAAATGATTTGAAAACAAATAATAGAAGGAAAAACAAATTGTTTAAACACCATTGAAAACAAGAAACTAGAAAACCTCCGAGCAAATGTGATTGTATCCAGATTTTATATCAAATTTATACATAAACCCATCAAGGCTTAAATAATTGAGAAAAATGCACGTATCTTCTAACTTAAACCATGCGAAGGGAGGTTAACATTGATGACCAAATTGCTGATTGGGTCCTCTTGGAAACTTGGAAGCATTTTTCTTTCGGCGTTGTCTTTCTAGAAGCTTTAAAGTTTTTTTTTTCAACGCGCTTGGCGTGACATTACAACGCCGAGTAAAAACACATTGCCCTCACACCAACCGCGACATCGTTTGGGATTCTGATTGCTACTACGTAACCAAGCCCAGCGAGAACCAGCCAATCAGGTGCTACCTCATGATCACTATCAGCCGAAATATTATGTGGTCTAACTTACAGTATCTCTAACAAACGATGAACAAAATGAAATAAATGTAATTAAATAAAATCATTCTCTGATGAAGGAACCTGAGTGCGAGTTTGCAAGACAATTCATGGACATGCACTAACGTCCGTGAGTAATCGAATTTAAGCAAGAATCAAACATGAAAATTAGCGAAACCCTTTAAGATTTGTGCATTTGAGAAGCTTTAAAATCATTATTTTTTTCTTATTTTCACGTAAAAATGTTTAATACTGAAAAGAGAAACGTGTAAAGTTCGTTGACATTTGCCTCCGGAATTGTATGTAACATTATTAATACTAAAGCTGCCTGGCCTTTGAAAAGAAAGCATTTTAAAGTTTAATGCCTCATTCTGTTTACTTTCATTTTTTCTAAAAACAACATCCTCTGTGAAAATTAGCTTCGATGATTTAATGTTTAACTTGCATATTGAAAAAAATGCTCTCATAGTAACATTCACATTTTCATATGCAGAACAATTTTCATTATGAAAAATGTCGATGTTTCTTACAATTGTACGTAAGTGCAAAAGGTGTTTTACTCTTTCAGAGATTTAGAACTTTAAAAAATGAACTTATTTTGCAACTTGCTTTAGCCATTTTAAAAACATAGTTGTAAAATCTACTAATTCTAACATATCTATAGGCAAGGTAATCTCTTTACTATACCGAGACCGTCATTGATCATGCGTGGACATCACTGTTTAGAAGTTTTTATTGCTTCTGCTCAAATCATGCAGTCAACTTTTCGTGATTTTGGAGAAAACCACGAAATTCATCTTCTAGTCAGAAAACAATAATTTTTGTCGGTAAATAATCTTATGGTTACTTTGTATCGCTTTGCTTTTGTTGATGGAAAACATTGTTTTGATATCTAATCACGAAACCAATGCTAGAAATGTAATATCTTTGTTCTATTTTAGACATTGTATTCTGTTGGCTTTTCAACTACGACATTGTGCCCCAATTTTAAGTTAACTTAAGATTGACCCATTAAGATGACATACTCTACCAGCTGTCCTTCAGAGCTCATTGAAGAGCTCTCCGCACAAGCATTTCTAGCCGCTCATGGGTCCGTATGATGTTGAAACTTTTTGCCAAACGTTTTGCCAGAACCTACACGCATGCGCATAACCGGCTTTACCTGTAGTAAGTGCATGGGAAATAGAGCAATTGCGCACATCTATCAGTTTAAAGTATAAGGGAGTTCAGTACAGGTGCTTTATTCCTTTTTAAGTTTTACATTTTTTAAAGCACTCAGGTTCTTCCTATAGACCTCTTTCATAAATGGCGACCATTTTAGTGTTCTTTTGTCTTCATTCAAATTAGCCTCACTAGCCTTGTATTCGAGCAGAATATTCAAAAGAATATCTTATCACAAACGAGGCTAGTAAGGCTAATATGAATGAAAACAAAAGAATATTTAAATGGTCGCCATTTATGAAAGGGGTCTATGAATCCTATCTCCACAAACATTACCTGTAGTATGTTTTGCATACGCCCACGAAACCCCCATATGCATGCAAGAGAACCAGCGTTAAAACTGATCTTTGTATTCTACCACGCAGATCAAAGCTTGCACTAAAAAAGCTATACTGTTCTATTGAATCTTAACAGAACAAAACAGCGGTCCATGTTACACTTCCCTTGTAATTACACGGCAGATCTAGAAGCCGAATGTATTGATTCTGACCACAGCGGTATTGAGTGTTGGAGGCTTGTTCTGTCCATAGTTTTACGATTATAATACCAGCTACAACTTTACTTTTTATCAAGAAATCTTCCTAAACATATATTTGTTTGCTTCTATCAGTTTCTCTTTTCGTAGAAACGATAGGAACTCTTTCGGAAGGGTACAAATTCCAGCTTATATATTAGAGATATGCCAAAAGGCTCTTAAAATAACATTTTCAGTGTGACAATCTAAAAACAAACGGATATTATCGTGAATTGAAAACACTTTTTAATTCTTAAAAATAAGGTGTTCTTCCCTTTCTATTTAAATACATAATATATATTAGACTTAATTAAATTCCAACTTGTATAATAGTCTGAACACAAACTAGCAAATAAAACATTATCAAACTTTTGTGTATTAATTTAAGGAAAAAAATTACTTCTCTTACATTGTAAAATATGCATGCAATATATATTTTCACATCCCGCCTACATTCCATGCTACATGTGGAGCATGATGTTCTTATACAATTACTTTTATCTTTCTTAAATAAATTGATTTTTGAAACTTGTAATGGGTATCGCCATTGAGCAAGGCATACACATGAGAACGATAGAAAGGTTGTACAAATATAGAATTTTTATAATTAAATACTAAAGAATTGGCTGCTAAATGCACTCGGATAGAATCCTGTTTGTAGCTCATCATTCACTTTTACTTGCTGCGTTATGAAAACAAATTTGCAGTCTTAATAATGTGAAAGTTTACGACAGAAATCAGTATTCAACCTTGTCTATATATGGCTTCTTTTTTTATTTCTACTCATGATCAGAAATTTTGTCTTCTTGTACTTCTGTAACATTTTGCAGACTCGGCCCGGTATTTTATAAACTCTGCTTTTTGAAATTATAGCATTGTTGTGACAATGTCAACAGGTAAGTGTATATCATGTGATCACTTTTGACCTATCGTGCACGCGGATTCGAACAGTAATCAAATGCTGCGTGTTTAAAAAGTAGATAAACCACACCAACCACCAATTCCGATCTCAAGATCCCCTGTTCGATATCCGCTTTGTTAAGATTTTTTTTATTTTTGTGAATTTCTTTTTCGTTAACTCAGCTTCCATTCCTTCCGGGCTCAGCAAATTAGCGCCAGTGTCTGCTGGTAGCTATGGATAGTCTGAGATGGACTAGTGACCATAAAATGCAATAACCCGAAATAAATGCCGTCTCCTATCTTAAACAAAGCTGAGGGGCCGAATAGAACAACTACAAAGAGTTTTTTTCACTGTGGAAAAAAATCTAAGAATATTCTTTCTAATGTAACTTCATAGAAAAAAATGGTTGCTTTTGCAAGGTCATGAATCGAAAAACCGAAGATATCCGTTATCACTAAGAAAAATATATTTCAGTAATAAAGAAGAAAGAGATTAACCAGTATCCTCTGTAAGACATACCACGGAATGCAATGAAAATGCACGAAAAAGCTTTTAAACTCAGTAGATGAATTATTTTAAAAGTTTAGCTTTTAAAATTGACTTTGTATTACTTCCTTGGCTGAGAGAATAAGCTAAACACTAAAATTTGATAATAGTAAACAAAACACGAATGGCTGTTCTTTGTTGCAAACATGGATGAATATCTTATTTTCATTAAATTTATTTTCAGTACATTTTACCGACTTCTAATTTGTTCATAAACCGAAATAGATTTTGCTCCTCACCTTAAATCCGGGAACCTAAATGATGTCTTAAAAGGCCAAAGTCTGTGTTTGAGAATAATCCAATCGGACAACACTTGATTGATTTTCTATACAAGAAAAATGCAACATTGTTAATCCAGGTGAAGAAAAAAAAATTCTAAACACAAAAACAAAATCATTCTTACCCGTCATCAAATATTTAAGTTACTTGGTAAATATTTTTCGAAACTTTTAAAGATAGCAAATTGGTCTTTAGATATCGGATCAGAATCAATTTGAGTTTTTATTTGCCTTAGATATTAATAAAAATGGCAAAAATTGGAAAAATTTTGTCCGATACAGTATGTCTAGAAATAGCGGACTTTTATCTTGGAATTAAACACAGTTGTTTTCTAGAAAGTGAGGTGTGCGCATTAAACAAAAAAATACATATTTCAGTCATGAAAACTACGTTTCCCGAATTTCGAAAACAATGAAACAAAATTGTATGAATATTTACGAACCGTTTGCTAGAAACGTACTTGAAGATTCGCTACAACACAGAGTCAACTGTTAGAGGAGAACGCCAGGCTCTGGAATTGTCAAGCGGTAAAAAAGAATTCGTGGTAGAAGTTAAACAGACAGAACAAATATTTATAATGTATATTCAGGCGGTAGTAGAAAACACTGCTTCATCCTTTTAAAAACTCTGTAAATAACCATTGATTTTAAAAGAGTTGATAAATTAATGAAAGGACTGATTTTTATTTGTCCCTGCTTTGTTTATCTAAGTAGTAAAACCGCGAAATATCAAATGGAAAATCTGAAAATAGCTATTTATGTGTGACACCTGATTTTATTCTGGATAAAAATCTGTTTTTGATAATGACGGCAAATTTAAAACAAAATTTTCAAGATAAGATAGAAAGAGTTTGCATTATTGAAGATGACAGAGTTGTGTAGTTTCTTTAGAAATAATCACTTTATGAACAAAATCTATTTTCATGACTTCTTTTATTTATATTTATTATTAGTAGGAATGTTTCCATTTTTGAGGTTGTTATTCAGAACCAAAAAACATAAAACGATAGCTTGTCAAGATATCTCGATACATAGACCGACAAAATTTTACCCTTAGGCTACCCCTACCTTCCAGATCCGAGCTATCTTCCTCTCCCCCCGAGTTGTCTCTGCCTCAAATGAATGGAATAACTGGAATATAGATAAAATGTAGTAAAATATGGCTTGTCTCGAGAGAATTGGACGGAACAAGATATCTCTACTGCCGAGAAATTACGTTACCAGTGATTCAGTCTCACAGCCAAGATGACGAAGGTAGAAAATTTAAAGTGCCTATTTCGTCAAAATGCATTTTTACTGTTTTGAATAGGGCACAACTCGAAGGTTGATTAAAAAATTCTTTCGATTTTTTTAATAACTTTCGAGATAAAAGCTCACAGTGACAATGTTCGAAAAAAAAGTAGCGCCTATGGGGGAATGGGAACTTGAAAAATGTTTACAGCATTTACTAAACAAATGTGAAATGTATGTTGTTTTACACCTGGTGGGCATAACTTTAAAGAGATACTCAAAATCCCATATATCTGTGTAGTAATTAATTGTGCAGGGTAGTGAGTTGTAGATATCTATCACATATCAACAAACTGAACACAAGGTAAAAGAAAATACAATAGGCAAGTAAAATTATAACCCTTTTTCATTCAAGTAATAATTATACCTTTTCTTATTAAAGTAATAATTATAACCCTTTCTCATTAAAGTAATAATAATTACCCTTTCTCATTAAAGTAATAATTACATCCCTTTCTCATTAAAGTAAGAATTATAACCTTTCTCATTAAAGTAATAATTATAACCCTTTCTCAGTTTAGATGATACCTTTTAAAAACAGTTATTTGTCAAGAAACAACTATGAATTATAAACTGGGCCTCCTGTGTAGAGCCACGAAGTAGGGGGACGGGAAGGAGGGGAGGAGGGGGGGGGGAAAGTGAGATGGTAACAAGGAAGTAGGAAAACAGGATGAGGAAACAGTATTAAAGGGAGAACCGAACAAGTTTCAACATGAAAAAAGTCTCATTGGAAAACTTAATTACCCGGCATTACGCAAAAAATCCCGTATACAAATGCTGATAAATAGCAGTTATTCAATGGTTTCGAGTGGGATACCGTGGAATATGCCACGCTTCACGTGTATTTTCCGTATACACACGGGCCTTTACTAATTTATTCCATGCCTTAGAAATACAACTACTAACCAATTTGTCCCCCACGTGGAAAACGAAGAACGAAAACTGAAGTTTGTGCTGACGTTTTAAGTTCTGGTGAACACTGATGAATCTAAATTGAATTCATTGTACACATTAATGGAGAAACAGTTTTAGCGTCATTTAGATAGTCGCTCGCAAGTAATGGCGGGAATGCCGGATGAAATACTACCTGTTGGATACCGCAGAAAATGCAACGGTTTTCCAGGCCTATGATCAGCTGTATTTATTAAGGCATGGCATATAAAAATACTTATAACCAATGGTATGCAAATCGATGTTTTAAAAAACCTTTTCAACTATTCTCACACTTTCAGCTCATATTTTTTTACTGAACAAGATTGAGACAATTTGGTTTTCAATATTCAGCAGTTTTCTTTGTTTAAACAATGCTCAATTTCTCATTGCCAATTGCAAATGTCTTATTTTGTGTGTGTTATGTAAAGAGAACTTGGCTGGGATTGAAAGGGTTAGAGCTGTTATTCTCTTCTTGTAGTTATTTACAATCTATTGCCATTTCGACAATTCAGCAACAAATACTACAAAGATTTACCATAATTCCGTTTTAAAGACGCGTTTTTAAATGAAGGGTTTTAAAGAAAACGTTAGTTACCTGCCATCCAAGTATTTTGTGATAGGCGCCAACTTGCAGAAAACTCGAGCACACGTTTTGGCATTCTTTGTTCGGCGTCTGGAGAATAGCATCTGGGCATGAGCATTCATTGCGACATTCAGAATGCTGTTGTTTTTACAAAGCGCAATTAATACACGCAGCGCTGAGCACGCCATAAGAAAAGTCCACGACCCAACTTAAACTCTCTCTTACAAAAAGGACAACGAATAACTACGCCATCAAAAAAATTGCGCGGTTCTTCATCTTTTCAGCCGAAGAAAAACGTAAGAAAGCTTCCATAAAAAATATTGCCGATACAGAGTCTAGTCCATGCTGTGCCAGGACAATTTTTTTTAAACCGATTTTGATTGATATGACATAAATAACTAAAGCAAAGGGCCCACCCTTTTTTCCCGTCCGCTGGTATTCCGGTATATGTCGTCTCTCAATGTCCTCTTCCTTCCATCTTGGTAAATATCTTGTTCTTTTCGGAAGTCTTCGCTTACACTTATTACTTAAGTTCTACTCCGGTGGTGAAAAATGATCTAGACTGGCTACTCTGGCGATAAAAAGTGATGTACGCTGGCTACTTCGGTGATGAAAGGTGATGTACGCTGGCTACTTCGGTGATGAAAAGTGATCTACGCTGGCTACTACGGTGATGAAAAGTGATCTACGCAGACTACTCCGGTGGTGAAAAATGATCTACACTGGCTACTCGGGCTATAAAAAGTGATGTACGCTGGCTACTTCGGTGATAAAAAGTGATCTACGCAGGCTACTCCGGTGGTGAAAAATGATCTAAACTGGCTACTCTGGCGATAAAAAGTGATGTACGCTGGCTACTTCGGTGATGAAAAGTGATCTACGCTGGCTACTTTGGTGATGAAAAGTGATCTACGCAGGCTACTCCGGTGATGAAAGTGATTTACGCTGGCTACTCCGGTGATGAAAGTGATTTACGCTGGCTACTTCGGTGATGAAGTGATCTACGCTGGCTACTTCGGGGATGAAAAGTGATCTACGCTGGCTACTCCGGTATGAAAAGTGATCTACGCCGGCTACTCCGGTGATGAAAAGTGAGCTACACAGAAAACTCCAGTGGCGAAAAGTGAGATAGCCAGGCTATTCCTGGGGTAAAAAAAAATTTACGCAGGTTACTCCTGTGGTGAAAAGTGAACTGCGCAAGGTACTTTATGTTAGCCTAAAACTATAATAACCATTTCTGAATGGGAGGTGTCAAAGTTTCTCAAAGTTTTCAAAGAAGGTAACATTTCTCGGTCTGTTCGCCAAGTTCTTTAATACAAACAAAGTAAGGTGCGGTAAATAGTGTATTTTGCCCAGTGTGATTTCAATCATGTCATTGTCGACCTAGTCTCCCTCGCAGCCACGATCTGAGTCGTCACACATCGCGTGAAAAGAGAAGAAAGAGAGAGCCTACGAATGAGGATTTTGTCGAGCTCATTTTCAAAACTTTTTTCAGTTGCTCAAGAAAACTATTAGGGATGAAGGAAAACGACATTAACTTGTCAGCAAAAGGGTTTGGAAGAGCAGCCTATGCATGAAAGGTGGGGGTGGGGGTAGGTTAAAGTAAACCGGAGAAAAAGAAACGCATATAAATGAGGAAATCCGTGATGGTAACAAAAAAAACCTTAGACAAAAGATAACGGCAAAAGGTACCAAATCGCTTTCACTGCGAATGGATTCTTGTCACGACAGCATAGCCACGCAATGCTCGGACAATCAAATATTTCACAAACACACATTCAGTAACAGCAAAATCTTTATTAAATTACATTCGGCTGGAGTACTAACAGCTAAAAAAACTCAGAATTTCACGTTTAGTTGGTTATGTACTCTGGCAAAAAGAACTCGTTTTACCATTCCCTGAAACCACCTTCACTAGTAAAGACTTATTCATTAGCAGTATAAAGAGAAAATTATTACCTCAAAAACGATGGCTTTACATAAAAAGGAAACCTAAAAACAACTTCAGTAATCAATATGAATCGTGTCATGTGCTTGTTCCAAAGACATTGCGGAATAGCGCCAATTTCATAAAAATCAATTTGACTGGCTATATTGAATATTAATTTGAGTGCAACAAATTTGGTTTACGGCCTTAAATATTTCAGCTTGTTCCGATTTTAAATAGTTACCACAAAAGTGTGAATTCAAATAAGCAAACTGATAAATATTTATCATATAAATATAAATTTGCATTATGCAAGTGAACACTTTCTAAATGGATAAATATAGCATTTTAGTCTTGATATAAATACGATTCACAATATAATGAATATAATTAGGGTGCAAAATAATACTCAGTTTAAAGATACATGTATATACGTGCTCTTGCGACTGCTTCAACGCGCCGGCGCGCCGTGTTACGTAGCGTGTTCCTTGAGCTAGTAGTTAGAAAAAACGATTAATCACAAAACGTAAATAAAATGAAGTGAAAGCAAAACAACGACATAGCTGAAGTCGACGCATATTTCAGATCGGAAGCTCGACTTTCAACAACATTCTTTGGTTAATAATTACACCACCGAGAAAGAAAAATTAGAAAATTTAGCTCTACACAAAATGACAAAAGAAACTTTGAGCAAGGTTTTTGTCTCAACAATAACGTTCGGTTTAAGCTGATCAATAATACGTGAGTCTGAGGCATAAGCATAAAGTAGCAGCAATTTCAATTTATGTATCACGCTGTGGAGTTGGGATTGGCGATAATAACTTGCTGGACCGGCTCGTCAGGATTTGGCGAGCCACAACAGCACGAACACTTGGACTTCACCTGCGTTCGTTCCTCAGAATGTTGCTCCTTAGCAAAGTTTATGAATACCTGAGAGGGGAAAAAATATGTTATATTTGCTATCAAATCAGATACTGAATTGAATTTTTTGTGTTTGACTGAAAGGTAAACTGTCCGTCCCTCCATGCACTTTCGACCAGAAAGAAATCTTCTAATTCAGTGAAATTTCGTAAGTGTCTGAATATGACGTCTATTACAAAGTCGTTATCTTCCCGTACCTTAGTATTTCTAAAAATTAACATATCTGATTCCTTTAACTTTGAAACTATAGTTTATAATTTTTAAATCTAAGTTATTACTAAGATTTAAGTTTCTTTCCACACAAGTACCGATAGTTATGATTATTTTATAAAATTTCTAAAATAGCCTTGTTTCACTTAGTAATATAGTATTGATTACTATACAATAACTTATTTATCTATTTCTGTCTAATCTCAGGCATCTCAACTTAATTAGTACAAATTTAACTTGTAAAAACGTTTTTAAAGCTTTCTCTATTGAAGTACAAGTAATGTCTACCGACGACTGAGGACGCTGTTACACAATGCAATTTTTCCTGCAACATTCCATTGTGAGAAAAGTTGCTAAAAAGTCCAAAAATACTTCACATTTTTCTAAGAAATTTTATAAATTTTTTGTATAGGTAATAATACGGTTTCGAGTTCAATTTGAAATTAATTTGCATCAGTGATTTTTTCAAAACACTAAAATTGCACGAGTCGCTTCGGCGAGTGCAATTTCAGCTTTCTGAAAAACTCACAAGTGCAAATTAAATTCCAAAATGAACGAGAAAACCGTATGATTACTTATTTTAAATAATATACATACAAATATTTCGAGATAAGTTGTCATGAAAATCATCCACTCGATCGTAAGTTTGGCAAAGTGTTTGGCTCTCCAGGCTCGTAATTTTCCATTTCAATGACATTTTCATTCACAAATCACCTTGTTTTCTGAACGGGCAACCAAAAAGCAGTGCTTCTCAAAACGTTTTGCTTTTCCAGCTGGTTTGGAGCTCAGAAAATCTACTCAAGACGCACGTCATCACCCGCCATTAATTATTTTTGCCAGACTGAAGATTTCTTTTGCCAATGTAGTCTTAAACGTCTTAAACCTGCGTGTATTGTTGAAGGTGTGACCTCTCGCTCGATCTCTCACATTAATATTTTTGAATATTTAACAACAAAGCGGGGCTAGCACTGTGCAAAAAGACTCTGAAGTCGTTTAACTCACCGGCAACTAGGAATGCGACTGGTCTATTGTGTACGTACTATCAACGCGAACATGTAATGCGCCACCAAAACAAAAGATTTGATTGGTTCGTGCTCAACTCCATTGTTTGTAAGCCATTCAAAATCGATAATTGTTTGAGTTAAATTGCACTAAATTAACTATTTTTGCACTGAGTTAACTCTTTTTTTGTACTGTGTTTATTAAAAACAGTACTACTTTCAGCCAATTAGAATAAAGAAAATTGATATGTATATTAATATAGCCGAAAGTGAATTGTTTGGCGAGAAATTCAAGATAATTGTCAGTAAAAACAAACGAGAAAAGCTCTGTGCATGCGCTGTTGGAGAAAGTTGTGGAGGCAGCGTGGCGCAGAGGTTAGAGCTGGGGATTTGAATGCCGAAGACCCAAGTTCGATTCCCCGACTCTGAACACTAAATGAATTTGTCCTCGGCGATCCCAGGGACAAATTTACAAGGCTTTGTAAATAGCCAACTGGTTTGCCTCCTACCAGTTGGGATTCTTGAGTGGGGAAGAGGGAGATTTTTAATATGACACTGAAAAGCCCCTTTAGGGGACTGGCATTCTTAGTATTTATTTATTTATTTAAGTTTCTCAAAAATGCCAAATATAGGGTTGCACGTTTCTTGCAAAGCTGCGTAAAAAAAAGATAATAGAAGACGAGAGCCTCTCCAGTTTCGATAAGGGCGTTATTCATTGTGTAACCAGTGAGTTGCTGTATATTTTTTAAAAACAACCCACAAGTCAAAATATTTTTATGTTAAAATTTGTTTGCTTGTTAAAGCTTCAAACTTACCTGCTCCAGAGTGGTTTGACTGACGCTGTAGTCAAGAATGTTCAACATCGCTCGATGTCTCTCAAGCTGTCCGAAAAT
>JAOTRI020160060.1:0-20099 GCA_028564885.2 Zoanthus sanctaehelenae
TTTCAGTGCTTTTCAAATTCTAACATGTTAAACCCTGATTTCTTTTCAGATTTGCGGGTTTGAAAATATGTTTTTTTTTCCGATTTTCAGATTTTAAATTTTAATAACATGAAAATAGCAAAAGTAAGAGACGTAAAAACACCAGAAAGAGGTACAGCTAAATCGGCCGGGTTAGATCTTTTTATCCCTAATGATTTCAGGCCGACAGGAATAATGCCTCAAGAAAGAATACTTATACCTTCTGGGTTAAAGATAAAAGTCCCGGAAGGTTATATGTTGAAAGCAGAAAACAAATCAGGAATAGCCACCAAATTAGGCTTGATTGTAGGAGCTACGGTAGTAGATGAAGACTACCAAGGAGAAGTGCACATAAGCTTAATAAACACAAGCAACAGTATGGTAGCCTTAAGTCCTGGAATGAAGATAGTGCAGATGGTTTTAACAGAAGTGCTTTATGCAGATGTTGAAATAGTTGAAGAAAAAGATTTGTTTACAGAAGCTACAGAGAGAGGATCTGGCGGCTTTGGATCTACAGGAGCATAACTACAATGGTAAGATTTAAAAACGCAAATGTGGCATTCGAAACAGTACTTTCGATGCTTCTAACTTCAGGTAAAAGAACAGAGATAGGAACTACAAAACTCAACAACGTTGGATTTTACATAGACAACCCGTTGGATAGAGCAATAACTTTCAAACACAGGAACTGGAACCCAGTATATGCAGAAAGAGAATGGCTGTGGTATCTATCGGAAAACAGATCAGTTGCAGAGATTAAAAAATATGCTCCTATTTGGGATAGAATGCACTCAGGAGACAACATAGTGAACAGTAACTACGGCTATCTATGGAACCAAGAAAGACAATTGGAAGCTGTAATATCTCAACTCAGACTAAACAAACACACTAGACAGGCCTATATAACCATGTTTGATGGAAAAAACAAGGATGAATATTCGTTCGACACTCCTTGCACACTGTCAATAGGTTTTCTAGTTGAAGACGATAAACTGTGCATGAACGTGTTTATGAGGTCTAACGATATATGGTTCGGTTTTTGCAATGACCAATATTGTTTCAGTAAATTGCAAGAATATGTTGCGAAAGAATTAGGAATTGAAGTTGGATGGTATTTTCATTTAGCTGCAGACATGCATATTTATGATGGCCAACTAAAACTATTCTAGCTGATAATCAATGAGTTATAAAAAAGTTTCTAGTTATTTGAAAATAAATTTTAGTATATCCTGCCAAATTGCTACATTTGCCTATCAAATAGCAACATCATGGAGAAATTAATCACAAATGCAAGAAGTCAATTTGAAAAATTCGGTCAAGTTAGAATTACTATCTATCCCAACCGTAGTGTAAATGATTGCTATGATATAGTTGAAAAAACAATGGATTCAGCTATTGAATCAATAGCACAATTATATCAATCTATATCGGACGACCTTAGCGTTTCACATGCAAATTCAATGTAATTATACTTAACAAAAAATAAAAACTTAAAAGGTGGAAATGCCCTTATTTTGGCAAAGAGCTGGAAGGTATCAGCAATTAGGAAACTAAATAAGATCATCAGTTCAAGTCTGATTTTGCCACTAAAAGTATGCAGTAAAGCCTAATCCGGATCGAAGAGTATTTAGCTTAACGTTCCGCAGCTTAGGCCATATGGTCTTTAATCTCTTATATTATGGACGAAAAAATTTCAGATCCGGTAAACCCAGATCACTACAGGAAATATCCAATAGACATTATAGATATGGTGGTCGCCATTTTTGGAATTGATAAAACTATTTCTCACTGTGTGATGACAGCATTCAAATATCGCATGAGGTTAGGTCACAAAGACGACGTAAAGCAAGAAATGGCCAAAGAACAATGGTATTTAGACAAAGCTAAAGAGCTAGAAAAATTAAGATCATGAGCTACTACGAAGTAACCTACAACCCTATAGGGGTTAGAAAATATATTGTAGTTCAAAAAGCCGTAGTAGCAGACAGTAAATGGCACGCTATAGAAATTGTATACAGTAAGTACGGAGCCGTGTACCCTGTCAGAGCTAAATATAAAGCTAAACTGCTAAAGACCTAGACGATTTGATTAGGTTGTTTAGTTAACCCTCCCGAAAGGGAATAAAAAAAGAAGGAATGGAAAGACTAATAACTAGACTAATACATAGGTTGCCAAATAAAATTTGATTATTGCGATAGTATGATTAATGTTGATATATCTTTTAGAACAGTTAAACTACTTTGTTCTTGGCATTTCAACATCTTCGGATTAGAGGAAACAGAGTATATTAAAATAGATTAGAAATTATGAAAGTAACGCCAATAGCACTATTAACAAGCGATATAGGAAGTTTAGTAACTATGAAAGTTAAAGAAATTGAGAAACTAACTCAAATATTAGCAAATGAGTACGGTATTAATAAATCACAATTAAAAAACGCTGGTAAAGTTGTTGAAGTTAGAACAGGGCCTAAAGTTGGAAGAAATGAGTTTTGTCCTTGTGGTAGCAATTTAAAATATAAAAAGTGTTGCTTATGAAAGTAATAAACCAACACGAACTAAAGCGCACAATTAAAATGGAACAAGAATTTAAACAAAAGTATTTCACTAATAACTTTTATTGGGTGAATAAAGAAAACTACAAAAGACTGCAAGAAATAGCAATTGAAGTAGGTTGCTTATGCCATACGGGTAAAGCAGAAGTAATTGAGTGGCACGAATGTTTTAAGAACTTAGGATTTAGAACCTACGAAAAGAACAACAACGTAACATTTTTTCAGAAAGAACCGTTCTTGTTGCATAATCAAACGGCTACTGATTTTAACGAAATGTTGTCGGCTTACGAGAATGTAGCCACTTGCATATAATTGCAGATTGGAGATGCGTAGGATTTTTAATTTAATTAAAATGGAAAAATATCACGGAAACACGGTTGAATACTGGAAACAGAATGCCGAAGAGAATTACTTGACAACACCAATAAGTGTGTTAAAGTACATAGTTGTATTGGAAGAACATTAATCCCCAACAGTAAATAAGATGGACCAAAAATCGATGATAAAAAACACATTTAAAAGACTAGGAATGATATTTATATATATTCCATTTGCAGTTATAGTATTTATATTTTGTACTGTAGTGATAGCCATACCATATTGGATTGTAACTGGTAAGGATTTTCTTGATAATCAAGTTTTAGATTTTTTAAATAATTGTTATGAACCTTTCGAAAGAGATTAATAAGATGGACCAAAAGACAGCAGAGGAGATAGTAAAAGAAAACTTTAAGGGATTAAAAGATTTAATTGATGATGAAGAATTATTAATTTTTTATAAAAAACAAATTAAAATTTGTCTTATTGATTTTGTTAAACAACAGCAAGAAATAGCAGTTGATAAGGCTTTGGAGATTGCAAGTGAGAAAGGAGAAACAATGCCTCACTGTACCGATTGTATGATGCCTTATTGTGATACTTGTTATGATATAATAGACAAACAATCAATACTATCACTTAAACCAGAAATATTAAAGGAGTTAGATAAATGAGAGTTAAAATTACAAAAGGAGAAACAGTTTTTGAATACGAAGATAATTGCACTTCTGGTATTCCATCTGGAAGCACAACTAGCGGTATTATTTTAGAAGCTGTAAAAGTCTTTGTTGAAAGTGTTATTAAACTAACAGAAAAATAAGATAATGAAAGATTTAGAAATTAGACATAATAGAAAAGTAAAATGCGTGACTTGTCTAAATGAAATCAAAGCTATTGATAGTTTTGTAGAAGAAGACGGAAGTTGTTATTGCGAAATATGTTACGATGAATACTTAGATAAAATTTACGAAGAAGAGAGATTAGGACTATGACAGATTTAGAAACACAAGAACAGGCAGAGAGGATGTATCCTAGTCCAAACCATCCAACTGGATATGCTTTTAAAACCAGTGAAGTAGTAGAAATGGAACGTAAATCATTCACTCAAGGCGCAAAATGGATGCAAGAGCAGGATGGGTGTAAACATAGATTATTAAGCGCAAAGAACGATGTTATACATCGACATTAAAAATAGGGATAGGAAGATTAAAGAGGTTACTATTTTACAATTCTGCACAAAGAAAGTTAGCTAAAAAAGTTATATCTGATTAACCCATGCAAAAAGAAATACAATTAACCGACAAAACCTTATTGGTGGTGGGGTTGCCAGAAACCACCAAACGCGTAGGAATGATGTGCGATAATCTAAGAGTTAAACAGCAAATAAAAGACAACATTAAATGGGGTAGTAAAAAACCACAATCAGTAGGCGGTCAGCAATGTGGTATGTCATCATATCCTGTAATTTTAACAAGCGAAGAATTAGACTTTGAAATAACAATAGGTTTTTATAGAAGTCAATTAAAGAATAAAGAGTTAGCATTTACAATATTTGAATTAGTACTTGAGGATTTAGTAAAATGAAAGACAAACTAGAACCATTAACCTTAATAACAAACATAAATTCAGAGTTTTCAAAGCTTAAATTATGCTTTAATTATATTTGTCAAATTTGTGAAGAACAAAATAGTGAAGAAGTACCTCTTGGAGTGGTGGCCTATCAAACTAGAGCTATATGTGGTGATTGCGCAAAAGAGGTAAGGAAATTAATTAAAACCAAATAGAAATGATTAAAATATTCTACGACGTTGAAACAACTGGAGTAAACCCAAGAATGAACTCAATACATCAGCTAGCAGGCATGATTGAAGTGGATGGGCACATCAAAACGGAATTTGATTTTAGGATCAAACCACATCCGAAAGCAGTAATCGAACCAGAGGCCTTAAAATTAGCAGGAGTAACCGAAGAAGAAATTTTAGCTTACCCTGATATGGCTTTAGTCCATAAGCAATTCATAAAAATGTTGGACGGGTTCATTGACCGATTTGACAAGAAACAGAAAGCTTATTTAGTTGGTTTCAACAATAGATCTTTCGACGATATATTTTTGCGCACTTTCTTTGAACTTTCTGGCAACTCATTTTTTGGAGCATACTTTTGGCCAGATAGCCACGACACTTTAGTTCTGGCTAGCTATTACCTACAGGAGAGACGAGCTGACATGCTTTCGTTTAAACTCAAGAGAGTAGCAACAGAATTGGGCATTGTTTTCGAAGGTGAAGGACTGCACAATGCTTTATTTGATGCGAGGTTAACAAGGCAAATTTATAGAATAGTAACAGGTTTAGAAATTGAAATATAATGAAAATTGAAGACTTAAACGAGTACCTCCGTAAAGAGGTAGGAGTATCAAAAAGGCAGTTGAAAAAAGGGCTGAAAAGGGTCTACCCGGTGAGACCGCGAGCAAATAAAATGGACCGCAATGGACCATGTATCTGCGGATCGAACGTTAAATTTAAAAAATGCTGTTGGCTTAAACGCCTCAAATGATCGGCCTCCGTAAACAATGATAAACAATGATAAACAATAATAAACAATCATTGTTTCCACGTAACTTGTTGTAAATCAACCCTGTTAAGCCTCCGTAAACAATGTAAACAATAAATACCATAAAACCTTCTAATGAGTAAATAAGTAGTGAAAATGGCCTAAGGAAATGGGAAATAGGTCATAGGACTATTAGGGGTTTTATTGTTTACATTGTTTACGGAGCCTAAAAACGCGCTTAACTTTATGGATGTTAGGTAGTTACGCGTAAACAATAGCTTTATTTTATTGTTTCTTATTGTTTACGGGAAAATTTTTTGTATTTTTGAACAAATTTACAAAGATATGGAAAATGACCCGTTAAATTTTTGGTCAGAGGTAGCAGAGAAGGGAAAGAGAGCTTTAGGCAAACCAAAAGCTATAGAAAGTCCAGAGCTGTTGTGGGAATTAGCATGTGCTTATTTTCGCAGCGTGGATTGCAACCCTTGGATAAAAAATGAATTGCTAAAAGGTGGAGATCTAGCAGGCTGTATTGTACCTGTCAAATATCAGAAACCGTATACTTGGCAAGGTTTAGAAAATTACCTTTTTTACAATGGTATTATTTCTGATCTGAGAGATTATAGAGCCAATACTGCGAATGCGTATGCTGACTATCAGCAGACTGTTAAGCAAATTAAGAACATTATGTTCGAACAAAAGTTCGGAGGTGCAGCTGTTGGAGCTTTCAATGCTAGCATAATAGGAACAGAACTTGGTTTAGTTTCTAAATCAGTCGTCGAGACGACAAACACAACAGACGATTTTGACTACTCAGAGCTCAGCGACAGTGCTTTAGAAGAAATTGCAGCAGCTAGAGAAAAAGCTAGAAGCAATGATGAATAAGCTAGACGCTGATAGAGCGATAGCTGTGCTTTGTAGGCGCAGCTTTTTTCGTTTTGTAAAAGAATTTTGGGATGAGATAATACCAGAAGATCCTGTTTGGAATTGGCACATAGAGTATCTTTGCCAAGAAGCACAACAAATAGTCATGAGAATAGCTAAACAGGATAGAGTGTGCAGCAAATCAGGTAAAACGTTGAAGCCATTTAAAGCTCGTGAGCCTAAGGAGTATGATTTCCTACTTAACGTACCTCCTGGAACAACTAAATCCACCATATTTAGCGTGATGCTTCCTGCGTGGGCTTGGACAATAGATCCAACACTTAGAATACTTACAGCCTCGTATTCTCAAACGCTTTCAACCGACTTCGCTTTAAAATCTAGAGATATAATACGCTCAGACAGATATAAAAAGATGTTCGGTAATATAACAATAAAACAAGATCAGGACAACAAAACGCACTATAAGAACGACAGCAACGGCGAAAGATATGCAACCTCCGTAACAGGAACAGCTACTGGGTTTCACGCACATCTTCTAATTGTTGATGATCCTCTTAATGCAAAAGAAGAAGCATCCGAAGCAGCTCTTCTAACAGCAAATACTTTCATGGACACCACGCTATCGACGAGAAAGATAGACAAATCTGTTTCTGTAATCATGTTAATCATGCAGAGGTTGAACGAAAATGACCCTAGCGGAAATTGGTTAGCAAAAAAAGACAAAAAGATTAAGCACATAAAACTACCCGCCTTAGACTCAGGAGATGTAAGACCAATAGAGCTAAAAGAAAAATATGTGGACGGAATGCTAGATCCTCTTAGGTTAAGCCAAGAAATACTAAAAGATCAAAAAACAGATATGGGAGAGTACGGTTTTGCTGGCCAAATGATGCAGGAACCAGCACCAGAGAGCGGCGGGATTTGGCAAAAATGGTTTATAGCTATTCCGGACAAGGATTTTCCTAGCAAACACGATATGATAGACTACGGCACTGACTGGGACACGGCCTTCACAAAAGATGACTCTAACGCGGCATCTGCACATATTACTTCAGGAAAAATAGGAAATAAAATGTATATCGACAATTTTGATTATGTTTACAAAGAATTTCCGGAGTTAATACAGTGGATGGGCGCTTTGCCTAGTCCCCACTACATAGAAGCAAAAGCCAGTGGAAAATCAGCTAAACAAACGTTGGTTAACAATGGGATAACCGCGATTGAAGTGGAAGTAAAAGGAGGAGCAGACAAAGTTGCTAGAGCGAGAATGGCAACACCATATGCACAGGCAGGAAGAGTTTATTGCAGGCAGAGCATATTAGATAGATTATACAACGACGCATCTCAAGGGATATTAAAGTTTCCGAATTCAATAAAGAAAGACGTCGCAGATGCTTTAGCACAAGCCATACAGAGGCAATTAGGAAATAAAGAGTTTAAATTTTGGTAAAATGAATTTAATTAGTAAGTTTAAAAGATGGGCAAGCAATACAGTAAGCTCCTATGTTAATCATGTGAACTACAGATGGGTTAATAATACTGTTCAAAACCAGGTAGACAACATGCAGGCCTATATTAAAAAAGCCTATCAGTTGAACGCCGACGTATACTCAATTGTAAGTTTTATTGCTGGCAAAGTTGCAACGGTGCCATTTATTCTTTATGAGGTTCAAGATGACAAAGCGCTAAGACGATATAAAGCGCTCACAACAGATCATTACTCACCGCAGAATAAAGCATTGAGAACTAAGGCTCTGCAAGAAGTAGAGAAAGAGCATCCAATAATGAAGATGCTGAATAAAGCGCCAAATGAGCAAATGTCAGCTTCTGAGTTCAAATATGGTTGGACTATATTTAGTTTACTAACTGGTAATAGTTTGATACGCGGATTTGCCCCGGAGATGGAGCCAGACAAGTTTGTTGAGCTGCATGTGTTACCTACTCAATGGACCGTAGCTTTAGGCGCAAGCCAATATAATGCCGTTAGAGCATACAAAATGACTTGGGAAGCTGAAGAGATACCGGCAGAACAAGTTTCTCACTCTAGATATTTTAATCCAGACTTTGAATGGCAAGGAAACCCATTTGTGTGGGGGCAAGCACCACTTAAAGGAGCTGCAGCTATTATAAACAGAGCGAATAGCGGAGTTGAGGCTTCTACTAAAGCATATCAAAACGGTGGCATGGCCGGTATTCTATATCAAGATGGTGGACAAGATTTATCTGAACCACAAAGAGATCAGTTACAAGAGCACATAGACAATAAGGTTGCTGGTTCAAGCAATTATAAACAGATTTTAGCAGCCTCTGCAAAAATGGGTTGGCTTAAAATAGGAGAAAGCCCAGTCGACCTGGGTATACTAGAAACATTAATAGCTGATTTAAGATCGCTATGCAATGTGTTTCATCTTAACTCAGCTTTATTTAATGACCCAGAGAATAAGACTTTCAATAACATGTCTGAGGCTAGAAAAGCCGCTATAACTGACGCAGTACTACCTGAGCTTACCCGCTTAAGAGATGCATTAAACCTTTGGCTAATTCCAGGATGGGAAAAAGCTGACGGTAAAAAGTATTTCCTTGACTATGACGCTAGTGTGTTTCCAGAGCTACAGGCTAATATGAAAGAAATGACTGAATGGTTAGCAGCGGCTTGGTGGATTACACCAAATCAGAAACTTGAACAAATGGACTACCCACCTCTTGGACCTGAATATGATGTACCATTTTTACCGGTTGGAATAGCCCCAATAGGGTCAGGATCAATTGAAGACGATGCTGATTTTGAAAAAGCATTTAAAGTAGTGGGCAATATTGATTATAATTAACTTATGATTACCCCAAATGACTTAGATCGTATTGCCAAAAGACAAGAGCTAAGAGGAGCAAAGAGCTTCTTTAAGGCTCTTAAAATGCAATATACTGAACTGGCTACCCAATATGAAAATGGGCAGCCACTAAAAGTCAATACAAAAATAATTAAAAATGCTTTAATAGACTTCCACACAAAAACTCAAATTGAGTCAGCTGAGTGGCAGTACAATGATTTAGAAAAGCGTAACCCAGTTAAAAAACTACAACTGGGTGTATATGATCGCTTGCTTGGAATTGTTAGAGCTTGGGTACTATTAAACACTGGGGCTTCTATTCAATCAATATCAAGTACTACTTTAGATGTTGTACGTAGAGCAATTGCTAAAGGAACAGAAGAAGGTTTTGGGGCCCGTAAGATTGGCCAACTAATTAGAGCAGAAGCTAAAGGCCAATTTACAGCTTATAGATCAACTGTTATTGCTAGGACTGAAGGAACAAGAGCAGCAAGTCAAGGTCACAAATTTGGAGCGGAGCAATGGGAGAATATAACAGGTCAAAAGAAGTGGAAAAGTTGGTCTGCCTCAGCTGATGCAAGAACTAGACAAGATCATTTAGCCATGCTCAATTCAAAACCAATACCAGGAGATCAAAAATTTAAAGTTGGTAGTACTTTAATGGATGCACCAGGTGACCCAGCAGGTGGAGCTAAAGAATGTGTTAATTGTCGCTGCAGAGCTTATTATATGAGTGAACGAGCTGCAAGAAAGATCATTGCGGAAGCTAATCAAGGTAAACCAGTAGGACCTACAGCAGCGCCTAGAGCCAGCCGAACACGAAGAAAGTTACCGCAAGAAATGAGTGATGCCGAGGCCAACAAAATAATAAAACAATGGAGTGGCTACAAAGAAAAAGAAAACAGCTTTGTAAATAATTTTAAAGACGACCATGAGTACTTAGAAAATGAACAAGGCGCAATTGTATTGGCTTATACAGACAATATTTATAAAGGGCTTAACCAATACCTAAGATTAGGTGAAGCTGAGAAATATATACCCAGCCTAGGTATAACAAAAGATTTTTATAAAGCAGCGACTAAAAGACTAAGTAGCGCGCTAGATAAAATTCCAAAAAAGTACAAGGGTGAGGTATACAGAGGGTCTTTCCAGATAGATAAAGAAGTAGATATTTACGAAAAAGCTTTTAAATCAGGAGAGGCCTATACAGAAAAGTCTTTTTTATCAACATCTAAATCTACGATGGGTAAGCTTAGTGGTAATACGCACTTTACTATTACCTCTAAAAAAGGAACAGATATTCAAAATATTTCTTTTCACTACCACGAAGAAGAGGTGCTATTTAAGGCTGGCACCAAATTCAAAGTTGTAGGCTTTGAAAAAGATGGCAGCCAAATATTCATAAAGATGGAAGAGATCTAAGAAGCAGAAGATTGCATCTTCTTTTCAAATCTAGCCTCGTCTGCAAGCACTTCTTTAAGGGTCTCATCATTGAGTAGCTTAAGAAGTTTATCTTTTTCTGATTTAAGCCAGATTAATTGCTCGCTAGAAGAAAGCTCTTTTGGCGGGCTTAAAGTTTTTAATAATAGATAGTACTGTTCAATGTTCATAATGGTTGGGGGTTTAAAATTTCAGGATATTCCATATTTTTATAATAGAGGTTTTTGCGGTCTTCAAGCTCTTGCTCAAATTCTCTACAAGCTGCATCCTCTCTATCAGAGTGGAATTTGTCGCAACCTTGTTGATCAACATCATAAATTCCTTGTTTGCCAAATGGGTAGCTCATATTAGTTTCTTTAAAATGTTAACGGGTTCAAAACCCTTTGCTATTAATTTTTTATCTAATTCTAAAGCTACTGCCCTCGCAGTCTTACCCCAAAAACTAAATTTTTGAGATTTTATAGTTCGTTCGGCCCTAAAGTAAGTTGAGCCGTCGCGAACATTATAAATTTCTTTTACATGCTTGTATTCAGTAGTCTTAGATTTACTTTCCCTAGCTGAGTAGTTAGGTTTATAAGTATTATGCAAATTAGTCATATTTTATCTAAATATCTTATGCCATGGAAAATTAGTTAATACTAATAAAGCAAAAATAGTAAATACTATTGCGCATATAGTGCCAAACAGTAAATATACTAAAGCGCAGCAGAAAAATAATAGATTTAATATACCAATTAAAGCTAGTATAGATAAAAATTGGCGATTTTTACGCCTTTGTCTCATTGATTGCATAACTCAAATTTAAGTTTAGTGTAATTTTTAAGCATAGCTGTTTTTACAACCTCGTTTAGGTCTTTTCTTTTTGATGCTTTTTTAATAGCTTCATTTAAAGACTGCTTACATGCTAAAATAGTAGCTTTAGTTTGGTTTTTAGGGAGCCTACTAACTTGCCTACTTTGTTTTCCAAATATTATCATAATTCCTGCTTTTGTTTTAATGATTAATCAAATATACAGCTAAGTTTTGATATATGGAAATTTATTTTCATTTATTTTGAAATTTTGTTTCAAGCTGATATAAACTTTATGTGTATATTTGAAGATAAATAGAAAATACAATGGAGTTTAAAGGATTAACCACAGAGATAAAAGACTTAGACGAAGCTAAAGGCATCGTTGAGGCTTATGCTAATGTGTACAACTTTAAAGATGCTGATGGCGATATTTCAGCTCCAGGGTCCTTAACTAAAACTGTAAAAGATAATGCAAAGCGTATTCGTGTTCTAAAAGACCACAACCCAACTATCATGCTTGGTGTCCCATTAGAGATGGACCCTAAAGATAGCTACGGCTTAAAGACTGTTACGCAATTCAATATGAATAAGGCAATTGCCAAAGACACTTTTACAGATATAGTACTGATGAAAGAGCACGGCCTAGATGCAGAGCTTTCAATCGGATTTGCAGGCACTATAAGAGACACTAAAAATAAGTCTATTATAAAAGAATACAAGTGGCTGGGTGAGTATTCATTTTTATCCGCTTGGGCAGCAAATGAATTATCTACAGTACAAGGAATAAAATCAATCAAATCTCATTACGGTATTATGGAACTTTTAACCAAGTCTTATAACTTACCTTACTCAGATAACAGGCTTAAAAAAATAGAAGCAATATTAAAGTCACTTACTACGGAGCCGGCTGAACCAGCCACTCTGAAAAATAAGCCGGTCTTAGCAGCTCTAAAACAAGCAAATTTAATTTTGGAATTAAAACAACTTATTTAAAAATGAAAAAACCCCAATTAACCCAACATAAAGCAGTGACTTTATTAATGGGCCCAGGCTCTGCAGGAGCATCAAGATTTTTTAGAGGGCAGTTATCGCCAGGTTCAGAAGGTGGTTCAGGCGGCGGCTCAGACGATGACGATGACGATGATGCTAATGGAGTTAAAGCTTTATTAAAAGGCATTGAAGCTAAACTTTATAAAGGTTTAGATGCCAAAGCTGCTAAAGCCGTTCAGTTAGAAGTTAAGGCTTTAGAAGATAAAATCACAGAGCTAGGCAATAAAGCGTCAAAAGAAGATGTTGAAGGTGTTAAATCTTTAGCTGAGGGTATTAAAGAAACTCTTGATCTTTTAGATGTTAAAGTTCAAAAATTAGGCAAAGATGGTGTTGGAGCAGTTGAAACTAAATCTTTCAATCAAGTAATTGCTGAATTGTTAGAAGAAAACAAAGAAGAAATTGCTGGCTTCAAAAAAGGCTCAGTTATTAAGTTGGAAATGAAAACTGTTGGTGACATGTCGATGTCTGCTAACTTTCCAACTGGTACTGAACTCTACCAAGAGCAGCGCGGTCTTTATATTCCACCATTCGAACAAACATTCTTAGGTGATATATTACCAGGCGGCACTTCAAACGGTACGCAAATTGTTTATCCAGAGCGCGCAGGTGGCGAAGGTGGTATTGATGAGTGGGATGGTACCGAAGACGATGACAAAGCACCAGTTGATTACGATTTCGTTAAACGTACTGTGACTTTTGCTTGGTTAGCTGGAACTTTAACTATCGAACGCGAAATGCTTGACGATATTGCTTGGTTGACTAGCTATATTCAAAGCCAATTGCTTTTAGATTTAAAAACTCGTGAAAATGCGTTTATCCTAAATCGTGCAACAACAGGTTTATTGGCTAGAGCTACTGAGTATGATGGAGGCTTCACAGTACCAGTTGAAAGATTAGTAGATGCAGCGTATGGTCAATTACCAGAAGATACATTTGACAGAAACCGCACAACTCACTTTATTATGAGACCACGCGCAGCTGTTAAAATTGGATTGAACAAAGCAGCAGGTTCTCAGGAGTTCGATCTACCACAAGGAACTATTGGTTTTGTAAATGGCGTGCTTAATTTAAGCGGCATCACTACAGTTCCAACAACTTCTATGACTGAAAATACATTTTTGGCAATTGACGCGCGTTCTACACAGTTTGTTAAACGCATGAACCCAGAGATCAGAATTTTCGAAGATGCTACGTTAGCTAAGAAAAATAAATTAATGTTCCGTATCGAAGAGCGCGTTGCGCTAATTACTTACGATGCTAAAGCATTGGTAAAAGGTCTATTAAAGCCAGAAGGCGTTTAATTAGCAAAATTAACAATAGGCTAGTGCAAAGCTAGCCTATTATTTATAAACTTTTAATTTTAACAAGGTGAAAAACTTTATTTTAATTGGCTTATTGGCCTTATTTTCTTTGACAGTACATGCGCAAGCAAAGCCAATGCTGTCAACAACAACTGGAAAAGCTTTAGATACTGTAACAAATACAGCAACAAAAACTCAGCGTATAGCTTTAGATGGCTACCAGGATATGGTTTCTATTGTTGCTACTGTAACAAAATTAACTGGTACCGCTGCAGGGGCAGTTACTTGCTGGGGTTCAGTAGATAAAATTAATTGGGTAAGAGTTGATACTGTTTCATACACAGTTACAGACGTAGCAGGCAGTCAATCAACAAGATGGGCTATAAATCCCAGTCAATTTCCGTTTTATCAAATATCTTATACCGGGGTTGGCACAATGACCGCAACACTGTCAAGTAAAATATTTGCTCGAAAAAAATAGTAAGCTTGGAGCTTTAATAGGGGGCTCGATACCCCTTTTTACTACTAAATTAATTAATCATGCTATTAAGATTTGAAAGAGATTATTTAGACTTTAAAAAAGACAAGGAATATATTGTTGAGCCTTTAAACACCGCTAAATACATTATCGCTATGGGTATAGCTAAAGAAGTTGTTTCTAAAGACGGTAAAAAAGCTATTGCTCCTAAAAAAGCAAAAGTAGAAGTTAGAAAAAAAGCAAAAGTAGAAGTTAGAAAAAAAGCAAAAGTCGAAATCATAGAAGACGTAGTAGACCCAGATAATTTATTAGGCCTTTAAAAAATGTTTGGATCAGTTAAAAAATCTTGTGCGCCGAAAGTAACCTACGAAATCATAGAAGACGTAGACGTAAACAGTGAAATTTTAACTTTAGACGTAGTTAAGGACTTTTTAGGTTTGGACTTTAACGACTTTGACGATTTGTTAGAGGTTATTATTTCAGGGGTAATAAGAGAAGCTGAGGCCTATACCGGTTTGAGTTTAGGAGAGAGGACCATACAGTTAGGTGGGGATTACAAAGATAAAAACGCCTATATGCCTTTCGCTCCTTTTGAGCCGTACGATGGTGAAGGTTTGCAAAAAGTAGGATATTCAGTTGATACTTTGCCCAACAATATTAAATTGGCTCTTTTGAACATGGTACAAATTGCTTACATAAATAGGGATTCTGGTTTAAATTTTAAATCGGGACTAGAGCTTTTAGCTAGGTCTAGAAGAAGAGTAGGCTTATGAACGGCGGTCAGTTAACTAATAAAATAAAATTTATAACGCGGAATTTGATTTCCGACGGAGCTGGTGGATTTTTAGCAGACGACTCAGGGAATATTGTTTTAGAAACCATAGCTCGCATTGAGCCAATTAAAGCCACGAGAACGGCTGAAAATTTGCAGGAAGGTATAAACCCGAATTATAAAGTTAGGGTCTTTAAACGCAATGGTTTTGAGCCTAAATCAAATATGGGTGTGTTATGGAGAGATGAAGTTTATTCAACTATAACAATAGAAGAAACTTTGGAAGCTCCTAGAGAATGGATTTTAGTTGTAACTAAACATGGCGACGAAATATAAAATAACGGGACTGGCTTCTTTACAAAGAAAATTAAAATTATTACCTGACAAAGTAAAAAAAGAAGTTATAGCAGATATAGAAGATGCTGCAGACGCAATAGTTATTGGGGCTATAAATGGAGTATCTGGTTTACCAGGCGTTCCGGTTGATTTAGGAGGGCTAAAACAAAGTATAGGAAACAGGCCTTCTGATGGAGGTTTAAACTATTCTGTTTTTGTAGACAAAGAATACGCCCCCTATGTAGAATTTGGAAAAGGAACAGGCCTTGATGTGCCTAACGAGTTAACTGAATATGCTTTGGAGTTTAGAGAGGGTGGAAATAGCAACATGAAAGCACAACCTTTTTTCTTTCCAGCAGTTTTTGCAGAAAAAGAAAAACTAATAAAAACAATAAAAAAAAGTATAGCTAAACATTTAAAATGAAAGATATTCATCTACCAACAAGAGAACTATATTATGATCTCATAACTGGTGCGGGATATAAATGTTATGAGGCTGAGGCTATACCAGAAGACGCAAGTACGCCATATATAATGATAATTAATGTAGCCACTCAAGAATTATCAAATAAAACAAATTTTGGAAACACTGTCCAAATTACTTTAGATATTGTAGCGAAATACAATAAAAATAAAATAGTAGGCAGCAAACAAGTTGATTTAATAGCCGGTGTTTTATTAGGATTAATAAATAGCAAAACGAAATTAGAAATAAGCAATGGGTTGCAAATAGTGAACACAAAAATAATACAAGACCAAAAAAGAAGCGAAACAACTGGTTCGCATAAAATATTTAAAAGATTAATTCGATTTCAACACTTAATTATGGAGATTTAACTTATGTCAACAAGAACTTATTTAGACGGAAAAGACGTCATCTTATTTATTAAAAGAACTAATGCTGCTGTGCCAGAAACAGTTTTCAAAGCTGTAGCTTGTTTAGTATCGAATACTTTTTCCGGTTCAAAAGAAAAAAAAGTGATCAACAACAAATGCACACTTGGTTGGGAAGATGGCAAAGTTGGAAACGGAAACTGGCAAATGCAAGGATCAGGCCAAGCTATTTCAGACGTAACTTCTGGTGAAGTGAACTACAAGACGCTAGCTGAGATTTGGGCTTCAGGTGAAAAATTTGAAGTTAAAATGGCTAATGCTGATGGTTCTTATTACAGAGGCGGGACAGCTATGCTTTCTGAATTTAGCGAAACTGCAGACTCAGAGGAGCCACTTAGTTTTGATGCGACAATTAGCGGCTTTGGGCCACCAGTAATGACCTTACCAGCTCCGTAATGAAAGGATATATAAATATAAAACTAGGTGGGGTTTCTAGAGGCTTAAAATTTGGTAACCGAGCTTTTTTAGATATAATGGCCGAATATGATTTAAGTCTTGGCCTAAAGTTTTCATTTGAAGTTATGGTTTGTGTAGTTTATCATGGTCTTCTTAACAATTGCGCGATCAAAAAAGAAAACCCAGATTTTACAAGAGAAGACGTAGAGCTTTGGGTTGACGATATAGGCATTGGAAAGCTTACAGCTGTTTTTGAAGCTTTTAAAAATAGTTTTACTGTTGAGCCTGACGAAAGCAGTGCTCCAGCTAAAAAAAAGAGGCTACCTGTAAAAAAGTAGGAGAGCCTTTTCCAAAAGAAGCACAAATATTAGCCCTAGTAGCTGAACTAGGGCTACCGCTTTTTGATTTCTATGCCATGACTTGGGTAGAGTGGCTTTATTACAAAGTTGGGCTTTTGAAAAAAAGAAACTTAGAATGGGAGCACACTAGGTCTATTGCTTGGATGATTTACAAAGCTAATAGTGACCCAAAAAAATCGGCAAAAAATATGCAAACTTGGTGGAGATTGCCGACAGATGAAGGTTTTGCAACGAGATCAAATAGGGTAAAAGGGAAAAGGCTAACTGAAGCAAAAAAACTAGAATTTTTTAAATCTATGCGGTAATGAGTGAAAAATTAGAAGTAGAGATAATAGGGAAAGTTTCAGGTTTTCAAAAAAGCATGAAAGACGCAGAAAAAGCGTCTACTTCAGCTGCAAATAATATAACAAAATCTGTAAACTCAATCGGGAGCTCAGTTGCCGCTAATCTAGCTGGAGCATTTTCAGCTGCAGCTATCGTTGGTTTTGGAAAAGCTGTCATTTCTGTTACTGCTGAGTTTCAAAAATTTCAGGCGGTACTTGGTAACACTTTAGGTAGCTCAGCACTAGCTAACTTAAAGCTAAAAGAGATACAAGATTTTGCTGAAAAAACACCTTTCGCTGTTAATGAATTAACAGGCGCTTTTGTTAAGTTGGCTAATAGTGGGTTTAAACCTACTGGTGCTGAGATGGTTAAATTAGGCGATTTAGCAGCTAGTACCGGCAAATCATTTGACCAATTAGCAGAGGCTATTCTTGATGCGCAGACAGGTGAATTTGAAAGACTAAAAGAATTTGGCGTAAGAGCTAAAGACGCCGGCGACAAAGTCATATTTACATTCAAAGGCGTTCAAACTACTGTTGAAAAATCAAGCGCAGCGATCCGTGACTATGTTACTGGTTTAGGTGCCGCCGAGGGTGTGTCTGGTGCAATGGCTAAAATATCTGAAACCTTGGGCGGTAAGATTAGTAATTTAGGTGATAGCTGGGATCAAATGCTATTATCTGTTGGCAGTAATACTAGTGGCGTTTTTAGCTCATCTATATCCATTATAAGTAAAGCTATTGACTCAATTACAGATTTTAATAGAGAACTCGACCTTGCATCTAAATTTGATATAAATAAAACTTTTGGTCAAAAATTAGATGCTTTATATAAATATAGCCCTGGTGGTTTAGTTGAGAGGGTTTTTGGAGGAGAAGCTGCTACTAACGATTTTGATAAAAAAATACAGTCTGTTGTGAAGGCAAGAGATGAGGTGGCAAAATTTACTACTATATCTATAGGAGCCGCTAAATCTTCTGCTGACTTTGGAAAAGCTTTGGCTGCTTTGAAAGCACAAAGCGAAAAGGTCCTAAAAACATTTGATGACCCCAAAGCAGCTAAAGCCGTGTTAGCGGCATATCAAGAGAGTGTAAAAGCTATACAAGACGCAAGAACTGAATTTTTAAACCCTAAAGGGGGTAAGGCTAATTTTGGAACAGGTGGTGCAAAAGATGAAGCAGATAAAATAAAAGCTATTTATAAAAAACTATCTAACGAAATAGCTAAGCTGCCGCTTCAAATGGGTTCAGACGCTGGCGATATTAAAGAAGGAACTTTTGCGGCTTACCAAAGTGCTATTAACTCTCTTGTAGACTTAGGTATAAAACCAGCGTCTAATGCTATAACGGAGCTACAAAGCAAAATGAGAGCTTTGATTGGAGATAGAAAAGAGTTAGCTCCGGCGGGGCCACAACAACTGTTGGGCCTTGATAAATTAAAAGCTACAGTCCCAGCTGAAATAAAAATAGTGCCGATTACAAATATGAGCGAGGTTATTTCTAAGCTGAACCAGGACTTTGAAGCTCTTAGTCAGACTGTGCTACAGTCTGGTGTAGAGGATGCTTTTGCAGCTGTTGGAACTGCTATAGGTGAAACAATATCGAGTGGTGGAGACGCTTTAGCAGGTCTTGGGCAATCTCTTTTAGGTATTATAGCTGGAATATCTAATAAGTTAGGAAAAGCGGCTATAGCCATTGGGGTGACTATGGAAGGAATTAAAAACGCTTTTAAAAATCCTTTTACAGCAATAGCCGCTGGTATAGCTTTGATAGCTGTAGGTGCTTTAATTTCGTCAACTATACCTAAAATGACAAGAGGTGAAAGCGGTGGAAACTCTCCGAGCTCTTCTGGTAACTTTACAGCTTTTGCAAACGGCGGTATAGTATCAGGTCCAACTATGGGACTTGTTGGAGAGTACCCCGGAGCTAGGTCTAATCCCGAAGTTATAGCCCCTTTGAACAAATTAAAAGGGCTGTTGGGTAATAATTCTCCAGATATACAGTTTAACCAAAGAAACGAATCCCACCGATAATTTTGGATTATCTTGGAGTCCGGTGAGCCAAATCACAAGAACCATCAATGCCTCTCACCATCAAGAACATCCTTATCAGTTGGGACCCCCATGGTAAAAACTGTGGTCTTATATATCAAAGATATCCTTTTCTTTTTCTTTCCTCCTATTGCAAATCCTGAGCTCAATCCATTTGAGTAATAACTGCACCATTGACATAAGTTTTGATATTTCTTCTAGCTTTTCCCAAAAGAGAAACTCCACTGCTGAAACTTTGCTCACAATTGATATATCTGCTTAGGAAAAGGAGACAGCCTCCATAATCTAGCAATTGCAAGCTCCAAAAATTCCACATGACTAAGCATTTTACTGCAGAAATATTGGAAATATCAATCAACTATAAATTCCTAACATAAAACATTCATGAATTTTCATACATATTTATAAACGTTCGGATAAGATATGGTAGAAATCAGAAACAAAAACAATGTCGCAGTTGTAACAGACACTTTCTCTATTCATACCACTAATTGCTCCTTAGTATTCATATACAAAGCTTCAGAACTGGGTTTCCAGGTCTTCTATAAATTTATACTTATGTGTTTCATGTTTCTATAGCACTAACAATCAGGTCATTTGGACTCCTAACTCATGAGATATAGACCAAATATCACAAATTGCTCTAAAACAGGGGCATCATTAGGTCACCATTTTTTATCTACATTTTTGAGGTCATAAAGCCAGAACTAAGTTAGAGTCTCCCTAGATAATTCTAGTTCTATGTATTAGTTT